>JAMKCH010069770.1:0-55932 GCA_023653785.1 Ophioderma brevispina
CCCACTGAGAGTTTCAAAATTTAGGAAAAACAGGGGTTTTACGCAATGAATTGCGCAAAAATTAGGGTTTTTTAACCAAAATGAGTTGATTTTGTACTGTTTCGCCCCACATGATGTTTCGCCCCTCCTATGATTTTAGTATGGCGCCGCCCCTGAGTTACATCAGTTTCTACCATTACTTACTTATCTTGTCATTATGCTTCTCCAGAACTTTGGAACAATTTACCTCATCGTATCAGAGAATCTCAGACCCTTGGTCAATTCAAATCTTCTTTGAAAACACATTTATTTACTATAGTATTTGGTGATACATGTACTTGATAATTTTATGTCGGTTTTCAGGTTTTATGTTCTCATACTTTTGTATTTCCATGCCTTTTACTAAATCGCTTACGGACTTTGGTATAAAACGGTCTATAAAGCACTGTATTGTTATTATTATTATTACAAACATGCAAACGCTCATTTGTGACCAAAACTGAGGGCGCCCTATACGCAGAATGTGCCGGTTGGAGTGTGGACTTGGGCTTCTCTTTCACACAATAGACCGTATTCCAGTGGCGTATCGGGCCTGCCCGCTCTGAGGGGGCAAATTTCCCAGTCTTGGGAAATTTTCCCTCTCAGGGGGGTCAAAAGGCCAATTTTCCCGGTCAGAGGGCTAAAAACCGGCTGATTTAGCATGATTTTTGCAATTTTTTCCCGGCCAAAGTCGTCAGGGGGGGGGGGCAACCTGCCCCCCGCCTATTACGCCACTGCAATAGCCAGCCATGTTGGTGGACAAGATAGACGCATTTCAGTACTACAATACATTCACCTGTCATTGATCCCTGTGCAATCGCTAAACATGGATCGATTGACAGCTTAATGTATTGTAGTCCTGGAATGTATGCATCTTGACCACCAACATGTCTGGTGGCTGACGTCATATTGAATACGGTCTATACAAGAAGCCAGTTGCAGTTAGCATTCATTTTGGCCAAAAATAGGGAGCGGGCCCTTCTTTCAACGAGGTATTCAGTATCTTGACATCAAGTATTCCAGTGACTCCAAGCCCGGTGTAAAGAAACTCAGAGTCCTACCTATAAAATTGTCCGGTAGGGCAGCAGGTTTCAGAGACTGGGCGTCCTACGGACGCCCAGTCTCTGAAACCTGCTGTCCGCCCCTCGGACGCCCAGTCTCTTGAAACCTGCTGTCCGTCGACAATCGCTCTCTATAAGGTGCCGTTCCGTCGGAAACTGCTCTCTATAACCCTTGTTCGTGGGACATATCGATCTTGTAATCACTAGATCTGTAGGACACTCACTCGCTAGAATATGGTGTCCTATGGACACTCATTCTCGATATTAGCTGTCCCATGCGGGACTTATTGCGAAGATATCGATGAAGTGATTACTGTATCTGCTCAAATTAATGTGTATGACTAGGAATATTTTTGGGGACACTCAGATTCATAACAATCTATCACGTTATGGAGCGTCTCCAGTCCTAGGACTCTGTTAATTCAGTGACGAAAGGCCTTGCCTTTAATTATATATATAAAACATATAATATAGACACACTACAGGACGAAGGGATTTAGTGAAATTAACAGGCAGCCGATTTCGAGCAGTCCGTGTGGTATAGTGGTAAGACCTACAGACCGTGAAAGTAAGTATAGTAATTTAGGTAATATTGTGTATAGTGGAATATTATTGTGATTTATAGGTATGATTCAACGGGTTCTGCCGCTGCATTGCTTGCAGTATATATAAAATGTGCTAATTTTGTTTTTTGTTAAGGGAAAAATTTACATGAAGTGCATGTAATATGTCCTTTTAAACACATAGGCCCGAATTGTAGAAGAAAAAATAAGCATGGCCGAGGAAAGTTTCGGGCACCTGAAAGGTAGCAAAACGACACTTACAGCAAAATAGGGGGCAAATTCATCGTATGTGGCAAAATATACAGTTTGCTTAATGTAGATAATGTATGCAAATTTTGGATTAAAGTAGCTTAAAATAAGGAACACTTTTGACTACTCTCACGTTCAATGTTTGCTTAATCATTGATTTTGGGGCTCGTTTTAGGCAATCTGCCTTTGTTTTTAACTATTTTGCACTTTGTTTTTGTATTTGTTAAAAAAAGTAGGCTGTAGAATAGCACAAACATAGGCCTATAGTTTTTTCACAAACCTTGATCCCAACAAACAATTGGTGTGCTTTTTCGACATGATTGTATTATTTTACATGTGACCACTTTATAATCCTTCCAGTCTGCAGCTGGTTTCGCTCCATTCCCAGAAATGCTATCATATCGTTTTTTGTCAATTTAGTGTATTGGGGGTTTGAAAAATAAATTATCGTTTTGCTACCTTTCAGGGTCACCAATTTGGTCAAAATTGCCCCTAAGTGCCCTAAGGATAAATTAACTAAATTTTGAGGTAGGAAATGATCCATAACTGGTGTTGCAAAATTAGCCAAATTCCTCAATCTGAAGCCAAAATTGTCCAGATTTTTGTTAAAATGTCAAATTTTGCAGTGAAAATGTCAGATTGTGGGTTAAATCATTTGTCTCAAAATTATGTCCAATCTCTTGTATAGCTTGGGTTTCCTTTTTTGTGAAAAATTGTAATAGCTATGGGTCCTACTTCCAGTGTCTCGGATGCACGTCCCTACCCCAACCCAACCATTGAAACCCGCCCGGGCGGTGCCATGATTGGGCTGTGTCACGAAAAGTATTATTAGTTTATTGCAAAACGCAATAAACTGATTTAAACACCAGAAAATGATTCTTTTTCTGATGCCCTTTTTGGTTGCCTGGTTACCGATTGTATGGGAACCATTCCGTCGTCCTTCACCCTTTTGTCTTCCACAAACCAATCAGGGGTGTTTGTATTTTTCGGGGAAGCTTACCGGCTTTCTTGGAAATGGTCCCGGCGAAACCCTATATAGGGGCCACCGGGAGTCTAGTCGCCCTCAGGCTTCTGTGCTTGTGGACAATTATAAAGTGTTAAACTTGCTAATTGTGTGTGTTCGCGAAGCATAGTATTTTGTCGTATAAATTTGAATTTTCTTCTTCCGCGTTTCAGTCAACAATTTAGTGTTTTTCCTTCTACAGTGTGAATTTGTGTTTTATTTTACGCCATATGCGTGTTGGTACGATGATGTCACTTGGAGAATTGTGAGACGTCTGGAGCCGCTGACAGGACCATACAGTATTTTCCTTGTATATTTTGGAATATTTCCGATTCAGTCGGCAAATTTAACTGGGTTTCTATTGTGTTATAAAACGCGTGTTGGGACGGAATAATATAATCTGCAAAGCAGGCCTGCGAAACGTCCGAAGCCACGGAGTAAAAGCTTCAAGTATTTTGCATCGATAGATTTTTAAATATTTTTCGATCAGTCGGCATTTTACTGGGTGTCTTATTACATTTACGAAAACCGTAATTTTTCGTGATGAACGAGACAAGGCACGTTGGAAGTGCGAATCGTGGAGTTGCAAAGCAAGTAACTGTATGCTGCGTTTTGATCATCCATTTTCGGCCCTAAAACTGCTATATGTCGTGCTTATTGCTAGTTCAGACAACAACCAGTAGTACAACACATCGTTTACCTTGATTACTGCGGTACTATTACAATTCTATTGCTGGCATGTTTGTCTTGGAGCTGGAAATCGTGCAAGTTGGACGAAATTGTTGTTCATGTGGTTGTTCTGAGACGGACTTGGACAGAGCAGAAGTGGTACTGATCGACTTGAAGTTATTCGACGGTGTTGCGTTTTTTCGCCGAAATACTACGAATGGTGTGGTGCGAACTCGAACTTCAGGACTATAGTTCAATATCAATCACAGGTTGCCACAAGAAAATCCTACGACTATAAATTAAAAACTGGTAAAGGTAGAGATGCATTTTGGCATTAAAAATTATATTAACTCATGCATATACTGGGAGGGGTAGTTATTTCCACATGGGTCCGGCATGGTTTTTCAAGTTTTTGTAAAATCTGACTATTTCTGGCAGTTGACAACTATTCACCAAATTATTGGGCTTGCTAAAAGTTGGGCTGTGTGTTTTGCATTTGGAGGACCTAGATGAGCAGTGGTACGTGTTCCCTTGTTTGGTTTAATCCATGGTTGGCATGTTTTGGGCATACTAAAGTGCACAGTCAATGCAAATAAGTTCTTCACGCCAGTTTAGACGGGCTTAAATGCACAAAAGATATTCAGTTTTGTGTAGTGGATTTTATAATTCGGGAACCGTTGAATCATGCGTGCACGTACTGGAAAACAAAACGAACAATTAAGTAGAAATGGGTTTCGAACTCTGGTCACGCAAATTATCTCATCCAAGTTCAAGGCCAGGAAAGGATGTTTTTTTTTCTGAAAACCCTTTTCGTGCGGAGTGCTTGCACTTTGAACACGTCTGACCAAATAATCTTGTGAGATTCTCTTTGTTGTAAGCATCTATCGATTGTATATGCATTGGGACCTGTTAATTTGGGTTGGCCCAGGTGGTGCATCTTCTTTTTGGAAAATACGGAGGTTGGTTGAAACCGTATTCGGGATAATGTGTGACACAATGGGAAGTTTCTGGCAATATTAGACCTATATTAACGCTGATTGTATGAGTATGCTATGCTTTAAATCATATTTGGATTGCATGAGACTTCCTACAATTCTCAATTATAACGGTGTGTATGTTTTATTCCGTTTAGTCTTGGTTTATTTCGTTAATCCAGGCATTTATGCACCGGGGCGATTTAAGTAGCCTTCATTATGGTGCTTAATGGTTGTGTAAAGTGCCCCCTGGTTGATTTGCTCAAAAAAAGGGGGAATTATGCAATCACTCCATTGTTTGTCTAGACAGCAGTTGTTACGTGAGAACCTAGCCTCATTGAAGGCGATTTAATTTAAATATGTTGGTTTGCTGTAGTCGTATGGTCGGTCTAATATGGATATTGTATTCATATTTTTTGTGTCGCATGCACCAGTTTACTTACGGGTACAGAAATCATTTGCCACAATGTACGCACGGCAGGTTGGGATGGTTTTTTTTTATGGTGTGCAATCGTTGGCACCTTGACCCCGTGGGGTGGGGGGGTACTCGACCCATAAATTTGGTACGGGTGTGCGTCCGCCGGGTAAAAAATCTACCCATGTTTATAGTGACCAATTGTACAAATATGACCCATTTATATGTTTGGTTTCCGAATTTCGACCTTTGATAAGTTGGCTTTTGAATTTCGCCCATTTTCATAGTAATCTTAGCAAAACAGGCCCATTAATCATAGTAACTTTTTCCAAAAATCAGAAATCAACCATTTTCACATTGTGAGTTTAGCGAACATCGGAAATTGAGACCAATTTTCATTTAATTGCGACCAAGTGAAAACTTGGACCCATTTATATAGTAGCAATGACCTCAAAAGTGACCCTATCTTTATAGTAGCCTGGTGGGAAAATGACCCATTGGGTGGTTATAGTAAGGGTGAAAATGTACCCATATCGGAGGCCCATATGTACCTACCCTTTTCCAATGTACCCCCCCCCCCCCGGGACATTGCCCCCACAGACCTTCGACAAGTTCTTATTTGGTTATCCCTAATCTGCAAACATTTTTTGTTAATAGGGTCATAATGAAGTACGTTGATTTTAATTAGATATTGAGGGAAAATAATTTTTATTTCATGGTACCAATTGCTTGGCAATAAGGGCTTGTGTTATTTAAACACCAGGAGTTAACATTGTGGGCTTCCTACGTGGGTGTAGAGTTAGAAGTGATATAATAAACCCCCTTCCCCATAAATCTGGAATGATGGAAGAGTCAAGGGGTATATTGTAATTCAGCAGTACACATAATTTGCAATTAATTCTGTTCTTGAGATTGTGCGAGCATGGATGGCCATTGCTACCACGGTTAGCCGTTGTTTTTTCATCATTTCCCTTTAACAAAATTGTGTAATAGGCGGTTTCAAATTCTGTAAACAAGGTTTCAATTCCCTTTGGAGTAAATTCTTGTGGTGGCTAAATTAAAATTATTGCTTTGTTGGAGCAGGGAATCCTCCTTAAAGTCTTTGCATGCGCTCATTAGGCTTTTGGACTAGCAGCCCTTTATTGGCCACCTACCATTTCCGCAGCGATTACAGAAATTGTTAGGATTTGTTTAAACTGGCTGTAGGGGGTTCAGGTGCTATGTAACGTGTATTTTTTCAGACCTTTTGTTGGTTTGGTGCTATGATATGTAATTATTTTCAGTTGCGGTTTTAGTGTGGGGTTTGGTAGTTTTTGCAGGGAAGTATTGTAAGGTACATGGCCATTTTTTGGGGGAGATGGTAGGCAAAATAAAGGAATCTTGGTTTATGCACCACCCTAAAATCAACAGCTACTCTAGGGAAATAAACTGTAGGCAACTGTGGTGTATTTAACTACTGTAAACAATCAGTTCCTTATATTAGCAATTTGTGCTTTTTTGGTGTCATTTCGGTCTTAACGATTGACTTTGGACTATTGTTTCATGTATGTAACTCTGAACAAATGCTGTCTCTAATTTGCATCATTGGCTGTTAGGATTGTTAGGCTTATAGTATTTTCCTGAGGCGGCTGAGTCCTTTGTCACTAGGTATTATATATATTAAAATACACGTGTTGCTCCTAACTACCAACACTAAATTGCTAGGTGGCGGGAAAGTCAATGAGTCGAATCAAGAGTACACAAGTTCTGGGTTACACCGTGTGTTTTGGATGATTTCGTCTTAAGCAATTGTAATTCATTATGTACTCTGATGACAAAACAATGCTTCTCTAAATGAGCACATTGCTTGTTAGGGATTGATTTAGAGCTTATCGTATCTTACTGAGGCTCACTGAGTCATTGTCACGCAGGTATATATATATTATATATATATATCATCTAATATATAATTATATATAGATAAAATTACAACATGTTGCTTCCTCAAATACCAACACTAAACTGCTAGGTGGCGGGGTAGTCAATTGGAGTACGGTCCAAATGTACACAAGATCTGGGTTACATTGTGTGTTTTGGGTAATTTTGATCTTAATCAATTTAATTCCTGTCTTGTACTCTGATACAAAATGGCTTCCTCGTAATTGCACTTTGCGTTCGGGAATTGATTTAAGCTATAGCATCTCATTGGACGGTGAGTCTTTGTCCCCACTAGGTAATGTCTATATAATTAAACATTTGCTGCTCCTCACAATACCAATTTTAAACTACTAGGGGCGGGATAGTCACTTGGGGTCGAGCTAAGAGTACACAGGGAGTAGCTTAAGGTCTTGGTTACAACACCGTGCGTCGGATTTGCTGTGTAATAGGTATTACATCAGTAATTCACACCTCAATTTTCTCCAAGAGCAAAATACCCTTTGAGGTCAATGGCAATATCAATGAAAAACGAAGGTCAAATTTATTTTATTGAATTTTGTACCATTGTTTTTTAACTACAAGTCTTTACCAGGAGCCACAGCCTGCACCTTAACTTGCAGCTTTATACTTATTTGGTCATTTCATTTGGTAATAATGAAATGGCCCTTTGATTTGAAATTATCACAATGCCCTTTAAATTATTATTCAGTAAGCCCTTTTAATTGTAATCGATGGAATGGGCCCTTTAATTTGTAATGATGTAATGGCCTTAATTCGTAAATGAATTTGGTAATGAAGGAATGACCCTGTCATTGGTAAATGCATGGGGGAATGATTCTTTAATGAGGTGACCTGTAAATTAGTAAAAAATGATTGAACATTTAAATTGGTGGATGATTGACCATTTAATTTGTAAATGATGGAATGACCCTTTAATTGGTAAATGAAGGATAGACCCCTTTAATTCAATAATGGAATAACCTTTAATTATAAATGAAGGAATGAACCCTTATTGGTAACTGGATGGACCCTTAATTTTGGTAAAGAAGGAATGACCCTTTAATTGGTAATGAAGGAATGACCCTTTAATTGTAAATGAGGATGACCCTTTAATTCATAGAAAATGGAATCAACTTCTAATTCATAAAAGAGATGACCCTAATTGTAAATGGATGACTCTTTACTGGTAAATGAAGGAATGACCCTTTATTGTAAAATGGAAGGATGACTCTTTAATTGGTAAAGTGAGAGGAATGACCCTATAATTTGTAAATGATAGGACTACCCCTTTAATGGGTTAATGAGGAATGACCCTTTAAAATTCATAGAACAATGGAATCCGCCTTCTACTTCATAAAAGAAGGAATGACCCTGTAAATTGTTAAATGAAGGATGACCCTTTAATTTTTAAAGTACATGATGACGCTTTTCATGGTAAATTAATGAACTCTATTGGTAAATGAAGGAGACATGCTGCTCCTCTCTCAATTACCACATTAACTGCTCGGTGGCGGGATGAGTCATTCACATCTCATAACTCCATGCAAGTAGGCGATAGTGGTCTTTGTAATGCTATTTGGTTGCTCGTGGGGTAAGCCTCTGGTCAAAATTTTCATGGGCTTTGCCTATTTAAATAAGCACCAGGAGCATCCCATTCATTGCTTTGTGTGTTTTAAAAGGGGGGGGAGTTTTGGGCAAATTCTCGGGTGATAATTTGGTTTGTGCGAAAATTTAAGAAATTGGGGGGTCAGTTAATGGATCTGAACCTTCTATCACTTTGAACTTTGAAGCATATATGTAATAAATGAAATTGGATGGTAACTTAAGTTAGGCTAGTGGATAGGTCATTTCCTTCTAGCAAAACTATTTGTAAATCTATTTATTTCAATAAGGACTAATGGACGCATTTCAAGTGTGAAGTTAGATTATATTATTGGATCGTACCTTCTTTGGGGCAAATGGCTTGCGGGGGTAGGAACCAACCGGCTTAGTAGTATTAATAGTCGCAGTCCGTGCCATCAGATTTAAACAGACCTTCGAATGTGTAGTTAGGCCGTTCCATATTCCGCGGTACCTTCTTTTTTGTGCAAATTGCTGAGGGGAGTTGGAGCCTCAGTGTTTAAGTATATATTGCTGGTCGCTGAGTGTTTTGGCATTGGAAAGAAACTGGAAGTTGGGATACAAATATTTAAATACTTTGATTTGGATTTGGAAACAAATAGGAGTTTGATTTGAATGGAAAAACTGGAATTTGGATTACCTAAATATTTGAAATACCTTTGATTTGGATTGGGAAATAATAGGAGTTTGATTTGGATTGAAATAAATAGGAGACTAACCCTGGCAAATATGTGCCACATTCATATCGCAGTGCTTCCTGTGTTTTCATTTCTCGGGTGGTAATCTCACATTACACATAATTTCCTAACAGCGCACATATCACGATCCGCTGCTTTCGCGGCCATTTTAACTGCAGAATTCAGCAGAAATGAAGCAATTTCGTTACCAATTGCAGTGGACCAGGGCCCTACAGAAGCTGATTAGAAAGACTTCCTAATAATTGACTAATAAAAAGATGGCAAAGAGCGAGTATGAAAAAGAAACGGACCCAGGAGGTTGTCTCCAGCTATCTCCCAAATTGACAACTGAATACTGAGCAATTAATATTAGCCTACGTTTTGTAGAACATGAAGAATTTTTGTCCACATTTTCAATTTAATTGGTGGTAGTGTACAACTAAAATGGTATGGAAAAAATTTTGAGTGTAAAGTAAATGCAAAAAAAAAAAAAGACACGATAACTGACTGAGGCCTCGGGGGACGAGAGGTTCGGGGCACTGATCTGAAATGATGGACGTGTATTTGCAGTTCTTTAAAAACTCCCCTACTTTCGCCACAACCTCAAAGATTTTCGCTCATGGGGAAAATTTTACCCAGTTCATTATCGCCACCACCTCTAATTTGGTACCTAAAATGGCGGTTCCAAGAAGAAGTCATATATTGGAAAAAATCAGTCGAGACCAAATTTAATTACAATATCAGTTCCAAGCCCCAAGTTTGGGTCTTTGTGCCGATGGCTCAACTGATTAAGCCTATGTAATTTTTGAATTTAGGCCAATTATTCAAAGTTGGCTTAAGGGAAATTCATGACCATAGCATGGAAAATGGTTGGGCCAGTGAGTTCACTGCAGAGCCAGTAGGTTTCCTAGTTCACTGGCCCAACGGGCCAGGACAGAAAAAAATTAAATCCACCCCTGAATTTCAATACTGTGACATGTGATCTCAATACCTCAAATTGTCCAAAGGAGTCCAGGTGACAGTTGATTCTTCTCTGGACATCCGATCTATTGCTCTTGGCAATAAATGACCAGGAAGCCAGGAAACACAGTAGACAAGATAGTAGGCATTGTTTTTTAACATAAGAATGATAGACCACTTATAGATTTTTCTTATTTTCAAATTTCAGAAATGCAGGGGAAGCTGGACCAAGCGATCAGCATGACGCATGAGCACAACTTTGGTGAAAGATCTCAAACTGCTTCATACAATGTTTTCTGTTGGAAGAGTAGCCTATTTTGTAAAAATGAACTTTTGAACCCTCTGACCCCAAATGACCTTTGATCGAAATTTTATTAAGTAACTTTTGTAGGGGATGTCAAACTACATCACGTACATGAGTCACGTGATCATAGTATGTAATCTGTAGGAGTAGTGATTTGAAGTGTAACGTAATTTGATGTATTTTGACCTATGACCCCTAAATCTTGTGTCATATGACAAAGTCATAATTGATTTTTTGTAGTGTTGATTAAGCCCTACAAGATGACAGCATAAGTTTTGAGATTTGAGCTAATTCTAGATTTTTTGCATGGTTAACGTTGTTGACCCCTGTGACCCTATCGTGACCTTTGACACCAATATGTTCATGTCAAAAGTTTGTGTGTATGTACTTGTCCTTGTGACCAGTTTTGGTCAATATGGAATGTTGCATATCTGAGATATTGCATTGGCATGTTGACAGAAAGAAGAAAGAATGTTGCACTCAACCTCAGTGATCTTTTAGAATTCCATAATCGCAGGCCCGTACGCAGGGGGGAGGGGGTGCGGGGGGGTACGGTCGAGCATATGGAGAGTATCGAACCAGGCCTTATTTTGCTCGCAATGTCTTTTTGGGGTCTACATGTGGGACGCTCCATTTCAAAACAAAAAGTCCTAGGACAACGAAACACCCTAACCATATAGTGCCCAACGGGCTCTCAGATTTAAAATTAACTGTCCGACGGACATCCGCCGGCAAAAACAACTTGTCACATAGTCCTATGGGACGCTCCATTTTAAAACCAGGAGTCCTAGGACAATGAAACGTAGAACTCAGTGTCCGGCGGACTATCACACTTAAACCTTAGTGTCCGACGGGCAAAAACAATTTATCACACGCTGTCCTATGGGACGCTCCATTTTAAAGCCAGGAGTCCTAGGACAATGAAAGTAACTAGTGTCCGTCGGACTCTCACACATAAATTGTTTTGTCCGTCGGACAGTAAGGTTTATCACACACAGTCCATGGGACGCTCCATTTTAAAACAAGGAGTCCTAGAACATTGGAACGTAGAACTTAGTTCCGTCGGACTCTCACTTAAACCTTTTAGTGTCCGACGGACAAAAACAATTTATCACACACAGTCCTATGGGGCTACATTTTCAAACCAGGGTCCTAGACAGTGAAATATATAAGCGCCTTCCCGGACTCTTTTTTCCGACTCAAAACATTGTGTCCGACGGACAAGAGCAACTTATCACACAAGTTCTATGGGACGCTCCATTTTAAAACAAAAGTCTCTAGGACAATGAAACGTAGAACTTAAGTGTCCGTCGGACCCTAGATTTTTAACCTTCAGTGTCCGACGGACAAAACACAAATTGTAACACGCAGTCCTATGGGACGTTCCATTTTAAAAGCAGGAGTCCTAGGACATTGAAAACTTAAAACTTATCTCAGGTCGGACCCCTAGATTTAAACCTTTCAGTGTCCGACGGACTCGACACTTAAACCGTAGTGTCCGGCGGACACAAAAACGGACTTATAACCAAGAGTCCTATTGGAGAGCTCCATTTAAAAACAGGAGAGTCTAGGACAATGAAACACAGAACTTGTTTAAACCTTAGCGTCCGAAGGAACACTAAAACGGCCGGACGCTCTAAAATATGGGACACCGGGACTCCAAGCCAAAACAAAAAAAAAGCATCGCGTACATTTTGTGAATTATCTTGTATGAATTTTTTAAAAAATCAGCCTAAAATCTGATATTTGAGACGGGGGATAAAATATGGCATAAACCTGCTCAAATGATTTTTGTCTTTGATCAATCTACAAGTTCTGAAAATCGTTTTCACGTGTCCTTGTGAAGTAACCTAAATGGAATTTGGATACATTATTGGCTAGGGGACATGAAGGGCTTGTTATGGAAAATGAGGGTCAAATGCCATCTGAGGTCAATGAAGCCAAAAGGCTCCTGCTCAGAAATGGATAATAGTCAACAAGGTTGGTCAAAGACCTGCTATTACCACAATATTTATTTGTTATTGTTTACATGCACCCCTACACGCTGGATTTTTCATAAAGCAGGCGTATGTGAGTGACTATCCTTAGTACACACAACCTATCCAAAGTCATGGGTCATATAATATTAAAGTTTTAGGAATACAATACCTGATATAGTGAAGGTGTTCCCTTACAGTAGTATGTTTACACATACTGCTGTATAATATGTTGTCTAAATGACTTATTTTTTGAAATTATCATCAGGTATTTTATATCTAATTTCCTTGTTATAGAATATTCCTGGCCCTAAAATATGTCAGTTTTTATTTTCATTATTACTACATCACTCATTATTTATTCACCCGTTACTGTATTTTGCTGTATTATGTGGCTTAACAAATATAAAATTGTTATTGAACATATTGATATCCAACGGTAAATTGAGGTCGTGCCACATGTCATTAACTTGCTTGTAAAGATGGATGACGCCGACGGCAACACCCGAGACCCGCCAGCAACCCGCGGGATAAAAAATATTTTTCAAACAATAAATGAGACAATTATCAATGTAACAATATTTTCTGAGCGTTATTTCATCTTTTGCCAAACATAATAATATGCTTTTTTTGTCTTAACATCTCAACTATATACAATATGTTGCCTCTATAATATTGAAATTGCACTTTTCAGGATTCCCACTGCTTAAGCACAATGGTCAAGATCACGATTACGAATCAAATATTTCGATTCCGTGACCGTGGAGAAAATAAGTTTCTCAGTGCGTTGTCTTCTATGAAGAAAATGAACAAATTTAGCGAGAGTGAAAATGTAAGCAGAATCCAGGAGGGGTGGTTAATCCACTAATAAAAAAAAAAAAGGGGGGCTCAAACTGAAAAATGTTGGATTGCTGTAAAAGATAACCAAATTGTTCGCCTTGCTAAAATGATTAAGATGACACTCATTTGTAATTATATTTAATAGTAATATTTTAACAAAATTGATATCCCAGCAGATTTCTTCGAGTATGTACAAAAAGGCAACTTTAATTTATTTAATATAGTTTACCTGTTGTGTGAAATGATGAAGTCAGTGGCTAGCTTCTCATCTTCAGCCTCAGCCGCAGCCAGAAGAAGAGCTGTGGCCGATTTCAGTGCTGATAACTTGCCAGCCTGCTCTGCAGGGTCCGAGCGTTTGCCATGCATAGAAAGTTTTTTCTGATATAATATCCTCTTCATATAGAACACCAAATATAAGTCGTACAAATCCTGGAGAGAGAAGAAAATATATACATTAATTTGTATTAACCTACTCTTGTGAAGTCACATGACTGTTTTATCGCTCCATTATGGCATACTACGCCGGGTTGGTACATTTTCTAACCCCACTTTGTCTGCACCCACTTTTTCGGCACCCAGTTTTGCTCAGAATTCAGCGCCTTTACGGAATAAAGTACAGTATCACATGCACTTTATTCCGTCAATGCTGCTGAATTACTACGCCATTCGTGCATGCGTTTTGTGATCTTTGACCATTGGTCTGAAACCTCGGGTTGGTACCTTTACTGCACCCACTTTGCCTGCTACCAGTTGAATTCGGCAGCCTTGACGGAATAAGTGCAGGGAATACTGTACTTTATTCCGTCAAGGCTGCTGAATTCAACTGGGAGCAGAAAAAGGGGTCACAAAATGTACCAACACTGAAACCTCTACCACTTGTGATGACACACCCACCCATAGGATCTTGCCTTAAAATGAAATCATACAGATGATGAGGCTTGAGAATCAAATGCCTCAATATATAAATTTAATGACTCAAAGAACCCAGGCATGTGATTGGGCTCCTAAGTCTGAAAAAATCGGAACATTTGAACAGGTAATATACAATGTAGTATAGTAAAACTGGTCAAATATCTTATTTTTGCAGTTTTATCACATAATGTGCAATAATGTTTAGCCAGGATCTGCATTTTGAAATGGCTTCTCACAATTGTTGGCCATCTTATGTTATTCTATCCAGGATCATTTGTATGGGCAGACATATCTGGATCTTCTCCTTATCATTGTGTATGATCCCGTTCACTAAGCAGTGTTAATTCTTAATAGTACAACTGACTGGAAAAAATAAGCTACACACAAAATGGTGAAATTTCCTGGCAAGCCTATACAAATACAGTAATTTGTCCCCGGGGGAACAAACTCATTTTGCGTATGAATGTCAATGTCTTAGGTCTTGAGGACCTCTTCAAGTGGTGCAGTAGTTCCTAAGAAAATTCCAATGGGATTTTTTTTTAGGGTACATTGGAATCCCACTATACACAGCACACACAAAAGCCTAACTCCGGCGACATTTACTTAGACGACAGAAATGGCATTTAATCACAAGTAAAAAAAACAGTGGAGTGGTTCACGGCACGTCACCCCGTTTGCCTGGTCTGTGACCTTTGTGTTTTACCAATGCGTACAAGTCATAGACATATGATTAAAGTTATGGCAAACTTAAAGTTGGCCTAAATTACCTGGATGTTGTTTAGCCCTCTTATTATGTCGCTGTTTAGTTTGATTCCAAATGGCACTAGACTACTATTTGCTTGCAATGAAGATATTTCGTATTTTGTGAAATGTGCCATTGACGTTATAAAAAACTGTTACAAAATATAATTTTCTGTTTCACAGTAGGCCATCACAACATACCTTAATTACAAATTTCATTTGGATCTGCATACAATCTTAACATGAGCAGTAACTGTGTGTATTTTATATGTATGGGGTGCCCATATGATACAGAATGGAGACAACACTATTTTATAGTATAGTAAACAATGTGGATGGACTGAGGGAGAAGTTTGGAAATGGAATTCGGCTTTTGAGAGTATATTAAGGGTCTGAAGGTAAATCTTTTGAAGACAAAAGTGTTGGTGATCGGGGTGGAGAGGGAGGTGGTAGTGAGTAAGGTAGACCCATGTGGCGTGTGTGGGAAGAGGGTACAAGCAAAACTCAGTGTGGTTTGATAAATGTGGGAAATGGACCCATGGGAGATGCACAAAGATGAAGATAGTGACTCCAGCTTGCAAGAGATTTTATGTGTGGAAGATTCGAGAAGGGAGTTGGAGGGATGGTGGAACAGGAGAAAAGATTGTGTTCTGAGGAGGTGGGTCTGTGAAGAGGTCACATACCTTGGGGACAAGGTTCGTGAGGGTGGTACGAGTGGCATGTGACGCATAGAGTGAGTAGGGGTGGGTGAAGTTAGGGGGAATGTGGGGAGTTGTTGCAAGGGAAAAGATATCCTTTGAAGATGAAAGGAATGAGTATAAGAGCTGTGTGAGATCAGTGATGCTGTATGGGAGCGAGACGTGATGTCTGAGCGAAATGAGATGGCGATTCTGAAGAGGACAGAGAGAGCAATGATAAGAGCGATGTGTGGGTGAAGTTGATGGATAGGATGGAGACTGAGGGCTTGATGCAGATGTTAGGTTTGGAAGAGGCGATGACCGGTTGGCGGGAAGCGAATAGTGTACGTTTGGTATGGGCATGTGTTGAAGAAGGATGACGAGCATGCCTTAAAAGGGCCTTTGATGTTCGATGTGGTGAGTTTCTAGGAGGAGTGACGTCCAAGAAGACATGGGAAGCAATTGGGGGAATATAGAGGAGGGTTGGGTTGAGGATGGAGCATGCATTGAATCGGGTGAAGTGGAAGGAAGGAGTACGGGCGGTTGCTGCCAGTGTGAGGTGAATCCGGCCACCCCCATTTCCGTGGACAAAACCGGATTAAAAACTTTGGATTTTACTACTACATTTTCTAGTTCTGCAACAAGCCATTTTAATGCTTATAGCATCATAATGAGTTCAGACAAAATATTTTGCAGATGAAATGAGAAAAATACAAGCTTTCAAATGATACCCAAAAACCTCAGGTTTGATGCATGAGTGGTGGGATCGAGGATATGGTGGCACCCTTTGAGCTTCAATTCATATCCCCTGGAAACAAACAGAAATACGTAACTCAACCATTACTGCATGCTAGTTTCCAATTACTTTTCGTGATAAAATATAAGGCTTTCAAGGTTTCTTACCTGGGGGGTTGACTAGTTGGTGGTTCCAGGATTGCACTGCCAAACAAGGCTTGGAGTTCTCTCTCTTGATCACCAATGATGTAGCTAGTAGACTCTGGCTCTGACTTTCAGAAGCTCGCCATCAATCGACTACGTAGTTGTAGCATAACAAAGTTAACATTCAAATATAATCTATCATATTTATAACACATCTCAAGTACAAAAGGGTGAGTTATTACTCGATTCATCTGATATTATAGTGCCCGTACCATCTGGCGGAGTGAACAAAATTCAATGAGCACAGGGATTATGTTAATCATGTTATTGTGAGAAATGTTAAGGCCTGAATACACTATGGTGCGCTTTCATGCATGAATGAAATTGTATTTCAGGTGGCAGGTGAGTGAGGTAAATGACTGGAGTGTCCTCCAGATAATCCGGTGTGGCACGTGCATTTGAATTTTTCATTTCCCTCGCCGACTTTATGAATAGGTCCAAAACTCAGGGGGACGAACGTATCAACGCGACTCGACTTCAATCTGTAGACATCCTGTGAGGGATCGCTATACTACATTGCACTCCAACATTGTTTTTACATGGAGTTCTTCGTAATATATTATTCAAGCATATTTCCTTTGTCACGATATTTCGGTTGTGAATCAATCCCAGGGCCCTTCGGGCCCCATCCCGGGACCCGGGATAGGACAGCTACGGCGGCCAGCGATTTCGTGCCCATAATGGTTTGATGACGCCCTGAGCGCTCCTTCTGGAATTGATGAATTTTTCTCACTCAGGCTGTGAGATTTTGTGAGATTCAATTGTGTTAGGGTTATGGTCACCCCTTCCCTCAACCAACTGAGCTCTATTACTTCCATTGTACGCTGGCACACAACAGTGACTAAGGCACGGATAAAATCCTTTTCTTTCATCTGCTAAGGATCTATATGGTTCTGCAAAGTAACAACGAAATTAAACAACTTGATATTACCAAACCAATCTTAGTGTGTGCGTGTGTGAAGCGAATATCAGGATTTCTTCACACTAAAAACACTGGTGTCATTTCGGGGTCATTTACCACGGTAGTCATCAACTATGCACAGTACTTCAGATTAGTCCATTTTGACCACAAAAGGGTCAAAGTTTACCCTGTGGGTCAACATTTTTCGCCAAGATTGCTACAAGTGATCACACTACCCTTGTAAAATTACCCCTGTACTTTAGGTGCTGTAGATTTTTTTACAAATCACTCTATGGAGGTTTGAAGCAAATAAATATTGGAATAGATTTAGCTCTGTTGTGATGTAGGGAAATGCCTTATGATGCATGTAATGTCTATGCATTTTTCATTAGAGAATGCTTGTTATTTTAATGCTAGTTGGTCTGATACGAATCTTTTTTTTTTTTTTTGGATTGGAGCTTTTACATATTCAGAATTCTGCTGATGTTCACTGCAGTGCTGAATGTGCATTGTCCTATGTGTGTTTTGTGTGTTCAGCATTCAAATTTGTGTTTAGTGTGTTCAGCCTTCAAATGTCAATTACAGCTTAATTACCTTTATTTTCCAACCAAAGAAATCCACATCATTACACACTTTGCCACTGCTAGCATGAATCCAAGTTCTGATACCATCTTGGCTGGTGAAATTGCCTTACACTTCTGCTGCTTCCACTCTTCGTGATGTGCATGTGGTTGACTTCTTCTGTAGCGTATAACCTAATTTCTGTGGGGAAAAATATTGTATAACAATGGAAAATAAACGATTTGTCTCAGAAATCTTGGATAAAAACCATGTCATATTTTTAATGCATAAGTGGTACCACAGGATTTTATGGGTTTTTTTTCATTCATGACAAAATTTTTCTTTGATAAAAAAAATAAAGGTTTTTTTTAAATGTTGAAATTTAGAAACACCGGAGCTTTTCAATTTATTTTTGTAAAAGTAACGTCTAGGTGAATCAATCCATATCTTGTCGATTTTCCACCATGCATCGTATCATGGTGACACTGTCAAATTTTTCAAAAATCACATTACTTTAAAGCCATAGTTTCCAATACTCTTTCTCTGCACTTATGCACGCAAATGCAATTTTTCATCACATACCTTAAAGTCCAATGGTTCCCCACATCTTTTCTCTGCACGTTATGCACGCATGTCAATTTTTTCATCACATACCTTAAGTCCATGGTTCCAACTACATCTTTTCTCTGCACGTTATGCCACACATTTCAAATGTTGCACATTGCACATACCTAAAAGCCACTGGTTTCCAATACAATGCCTTGTCTCTGCATGTTTGCAGCGCATGTTCAATTTTTCAATCACATACCTTAAAGTCCATGGTTTCCAACTACATCTTTTCTTGCACGTTATGCACGCATGTCAAATTTTTCAATCAACAACAAAACCTATAAAGTCCATGGTTCCAACTACATCTTTTCTCTGCACGTTATGCACACATGTCAAATTTTTCAATCACATACCCTACAAGTCCATTGGTTTCCAACTACATCTTTTTATGCCATGTTATGCAAGCATGTCAAATTTTTCAATCACATCAATCAATCAACTCAATCAATAAACTTTTATTTCAATATCATCACATAATCTTACAAAGACGCAAACAATGATATTGAGGAGATGATCGAGCGGCCAATAAGGCAGATGTCCTCATCCCCTAACACCTAAGAAGTTTCATACAAAACCAAACAAAATGCACACATAAACATACCCAAAACAAGCAATGCCCCAACAAAACTCATTCATATTCAGCTACGAGTATAGATTTGAATTGATTTCTAAACACTTAGTTATTTTTGCACATTTTGTATTATTGTACAAAGAAGTAAATAATTTTGGTGCAGAATTTTACACAGCACTGGCGCGCCGATCGGAAAACATTTTTAACTGTTAGTATTAATACTATAATTGTGGGCATTTCTTGTATGGTATTTATGATTGTGGCATGTTTTACAAAGTAAAAATTCTCAAAAGGTTTGGTAATTGGTCAGTATAGTGGTTCATAATAACACTCCAAGTTCCAGCTTATATGTATCAAATAACAACAAATTGAATTTTAGAAAAGGTCCCGAATGACATCTATAATGACTACTTGAATCATCCTTATCCGCAATTTGTGCACTTAAATTTTATCTAAATAGGTTGTATTGGAAACGTACCCATATTAAGATTTTACCCCAAGTTTGTAATGTTAAAAAAGGTAATACTAACGTACATATAAAGAGTATCAATACATATCCAGGTACAAAGGGTTTAAGTTGAGATGTACACCAACATTTATTGAATATTTTTTGATATTTGATCGATGTGATTTTCCAGTAAGATGTTCATCGATGATAATACCTAAAATTTCGGTCTCCATCAACCCCCCCCCCCTCTCTAATGTAACGTTATCAAGTACAACATTAAAATGTTTGTAGTATTGACCCGTTTTGCTCACCTTTCGCGGTAATACCGTAAGTCCATGGTTTCCAACTACATCTTTTCTCTGCACGTGATGACACGCATGTTCTCAAAATTTTCAATCACATACCAAAGTCCAGGTTTCCAACTACATCTTTTCTCTGCATGTTATGCACGCATGTCAAAATTTTTTCAATCAAATACCTTAAAGTCATGGTTTTCAACTACATCTTTTCTCTGCATGTATGCATTGCATGTAAATTTTTTCATCACATACCTGGAAAAGTCAGGTTTCAATTTTCTCGCACGTTGTGCATGGCATGTTTTTTTTCACTAGCAATTTATGACCAGATTAACCTGACACTCATTACCTCGAAAGGTGAGCCAAAAAAAACTTGAACGCCTACACTTCCTGTCAATCCACATTTTTCGGCGGTGGTCGTAGCTTTGGGCAACCCCGCCCACTGGGCAAGGCAGCGTGATAGAAACTTAACAGTGTTGGATGGCCGCCATAGCTTTCCAGAGCCGGACAACCTTGTAGGTAGATCTTCTTTTCGTTCTACCAGGGTAACAAGCTACCCTCCTCATCGGGACTTCCTTAGAAACCCAATGGGGGTTATGGAATAGCTTGACGACAACCGGCTGTGCGACAGGTATACTAGTACCAGTAGCAAACCATCAAAAGAAAACCTGACCTATTATTTTATACTTTGTTTTCTGTTTTTGGGGAGTTTAGTGAACCTTCATGAAGGTGGTAGCAGTGAATGCGTGCACACACCAGCACAGTGCTTGCTCTATGGAAGCACTGATGTTAATCTCAGAACTCAAGTCGGATAGATATGATATGAGGGTTTCAATGAGACCAGGCCTGCCAACTTGGTGACACTTATCAAACAACAATCGACAGATTTACACTTTGATATAAAGGTGTTGTTTTTTTCTGAGATGAGGTCCCTATTCCTTACCTTGTATGACAATTAGATAAACCAATCATTGGGGAGAAAATGTTCCCATCTAGATCAGCTTGATTGCCAAGAGTCATTCAACCCTCAGACCCTAGGCGAAAGAGAAGATACATTAGTTGTTACCTGAATGTGGTTAAATTGTGTTACACCTAAGGATTCAAACATCGTTAGTACTTATCCAAGTAGCAATTATGCACTCCTCACTATACAATATTTTTAATGTTGGATCGGGTTTGAAAGATAATCTGTAGAATTCATTTAGCGGGTATTTTGAAATCATTGTGAGCGCTTTTGTGGTTTGTTTCTTGTTGAGGTCCAATCGGCAAGTTATCATTCACCAGCTCTTTTAACCCGCCATATTAAAATAAAATTGTAATCAAAGCAAACATTTTTTCGATCTACAAGATTGGAGGGGATTTATCTGTTTGAAAAGCACAACTTAAGCGTTCGTTTTTCTGATGGCAGCGTAATAATAATACTAGGCAACAGCGCAGTGATCTTGATGAAATGGCGCTTATAAAAGCGCATTATTATTGTTTAGTATGCCATGTATAGTCAAGAACCCATAGTACAAGTTTAAATCATTTTGTGACCGATTTTTCCCCTGCATGTTTCAATACTTTGGGCCAATGTATGTAAACTCCTCAAAAAAGTTTCGAAACTTTTTTGTTAAGTTATATCTCATTTTATTTGAAGGTTGTTTTCATAGTATTTAGTATCAGTGAAACGGTCGTTCATTCGCCTAAGTTTACAGGGAACCTCATTTTTAACAACCGCGTAATCCATGGTTGAGTAACTCTCCTTGCAAGACAAGGTCTCCAACAAAATGTGCCAAATTTGCCATTATTGTCTCCAATAGAACAATCAGTTCCATCAGTTGCATTAGTTTGGCACATTTTGTTTGAGACCTGCCTGTAATCAAAGGAGGAGTGCTAAGCCATAGAATAAGTGATTGTTACAAATGAGGTGTCATTGTAAAAAGAAAAGAATGACATTTTCACTGATATCCAACACTATGAAAACAACCTTCAAATAAAATGAGATATAACTCAACAAAAAAGTTTTCAAACTTTTTTTGAGGAGTTTAGAAGAATAAACTACATTAATGAAGTCTTACGAAATGATCTCACACTTGTATTTCACATTTTTTACTACTTTTTCAAGTAGATACTGAATCCATCATGTGCTTCTGTAATTTACTTTGTAGTATATAATTGCACCTTGGATTACATTGGTATGAATGCCATGTAACGTTATTGGTGGTGACAAATCCCAACAATTCTAAAACTTAATAGAATGCAGTACTGAACAGAAGCTATTTCTCCATGAAAAAGGTAATTTAATCTAAAAGAATACTGCTGCAAAAAAGTTATAATCCTTGTCCATTGTCATTTTCTTGTCTTAATACAGGGTGAGTCAAAAAAATTGACCCTTATTGTGTCCGCCATTTTGAATTTGTAAATAACATATATCTAACATATGTGGTATCATCGGAAAGCTTATTTCATTATCTTTAATTTGCTGCAAAGATAATTCCAATCGGATAAGTATAGGCCGAGCTACATTCTTTTGAATCAAGTAGTCAGCTTTTACCCCTATCCACGGATTCCCATTTTAATGTACGGCGGTTAACTAAGCAAATGACTCCCCAAAATGATGATAAGGGTATGTCTATGTTTATGTCAAATCTTAAAGATGTAAAAGCCAGTGAAAATTTTACGTTTTATAAGAAATACTTTTTCCAAGATGTGGCATATTTTGGTCTGCAAATATAGACAATACTTAAAACCTCAAAAGGTTGTCACCGATGTCTGTTCCTCCATATGGTATGATTCATTCAACTCCTCCAGAAACTGATACATGTATCAAGTTAATTTATTTTTCAAATGATTTTTATGAGTGATGAGGACGTAGAAATGTTAAGAGGGCATTGGTGGTAAATTGTGACTGAATTTTGTGGGGTTAAATAGCACCACATTTATTCTGCAGTCAATAAATTGTCCGAATTTCTTCTGGACACGGATTTGCTTCTCTGAACGCCATTCATTTTAATGTGAATCCGTGGACAGAGCGCAAAGCAGACTACTTGATTCAAACGACAGTAGCTCGGTCTATATTCAACCGATGTGAATGATCTTTGCGGCAAATTAAAGATAATGAACTAGTCTTTAATTTCATACCAAATATGTTAGAAATATGTTAACTCAAAATTAAAAATGGCGGATACAATCAGGGTCAAGTTTTTGGACTCACCCTGTATTAAGCCTTTTTACAAGTATATATCTTAACTTACAATGAATTTCTGTGCTGTCAATAAGATTTCTGCTAGTAATACACCCGCTTTGCCCGACACTTTCACTGGTTCCAGAGCCTTGCCCAAGTATTCAAGTGATTGAGACTTGTCTCGGATCATTGAGCCCATGACTTCTCCTAGATGCTGCCAGAAGAGTGGATTAGGAATAGCCATATTTTCTTCAAATTGTAGAACATCGTGCAAACTCAGGCTGGAGGGAGGAACAAAGCATCACATCACTTTTTCACTCATTCTGAATGTATTGCATCCAGTGAATATTCTATCTGTTTATAGACGCTAAAATTATGCTAAGTGGGAACCTTGGTATGCATTAATTCCATCACCAAACTTGATAGCAAATGGACTCGAAAAACACACAAAACATATGATGTCGTGGGAGCCAACTTACCCTTGCAGATATTGCTGAACGGACAGAATGTTTTTGATGATAAGTGTGTAGAACAGAGCTCCTACTGCTCGCCGTGACTGGCCATAGTCTTCCAAAACATGTTCTATGGATTGCCTAACAAATAGATGCATTTTCTTAGGTGAGTTGAGTGCTGAAAGACGAGTACACGCCTCCTAAAAAGACAAATGAAAAAAGGGAAGGATTAAGAACTCAAACTACGACATTTTAGTGGAAAAAACTTCTGAAAGTTTTCAGACCAACTATATCCTCATATTCCCACTAAACATATTAGAACTACTAACCGTCAATCATCTCTATTTGTGGCTCAGCACTTTTTTATCTATCTTTTTTATGTACTTACGAAACCATAACTTCAGTTAGCTACTATGCACTCACCTTCAAGTCTATAATGTCAAGAAATTCATCTAGTATTGCCCTACCCTTCTTCTCAAATTCTTCATCCGACAGTTGAGGGCTTGCCGGCTTAGGAGCTGATTTACCAACTGGAAGTGACGGTGAGGCTGAATAATGGAAAGAAAAAAAATGTCAATATATATTTTATTAACTCAAACATACATTTTCCACCATCTTGACTTATCTAAGAGTATCTCATTCCTCTCTAACTCTCGTTTGAACAACTCTCTCATAAAAAGCCCTGCTTGATTGTTAAAATGTCTGAAATGTAATTTTCCCATTTTGTACAAAATGTAAACTCCCAAATTGTTTTCAAATTTGTAGAAGTGATTTCAGTAAGGTCCATTTCATTATATCTGAATATTTTTTGATGCCACTGTCTCTTTAATGGCAAATTGTATATTTTTGTGAGGTAGTTTTTCACATACCTGTTTCCCTTATGCCACTTCTGCTTCCACCTCCACTGCTAACACCTTCTCTGTTTCCGCTACCTCTACTGCTTCCCTCTCCAATCCCTTTTGCACTGCCCCTATCTCTGCTTGGTTTTCCATCTTTCTCTGATGATCTGGTCTTGCACAACTCGCCAATGTGTTCTTCCTGTGGACTTCATCTGGAAGGGCATTTTGTTCCCTCTTAATGCCTATTTTCCCTCTACTGCTCCCCCTTCCTTCAATTGCATTCCTTGTGTGGGTGGTTGTCCTGTGGACCTGTTCTGGAATCACTGGTTGGTGGAGCCATACCTGGCCTGTAAAGATAAGAACTTCTGTTACCGGGATAACAAATGATTTTTCTCATTATTTTTTAAGAAAGGTAGTTTAGGAGATTGGCTGCCAGGCCACATATTGCCATCAAGTCGGCATTCAGATAATTGTGGGAGAACTTTTGCGTGTTGATATCCCCACAGCCATGCACACGTCATTGTGTTACAACTCATGCCACGTTTTTACTAACATAGGTAAGGTCAATTGCAACTCACCTGATCCTCCCTTGATCTGCTATCATTCATTTCTATTATCCACCGGCCTGAGGTCCACCTGCCAGATTCGATCACCCTGTCCGCGTTGCACATTATCGTTGTCGGGCTGAAAATGAATCCTAAGTAAATTGAGCGTCGCCGCAATGGGACCATTCCGGATATGTGATCACGAGTGCAGTTTTGTTCTGAATATTTCTTTTGGTATTGAAATGTCTCATATGTCAAAGTTGATTTCTGGATTACGGGTGTTTGTGTCGTTGCACGATGTTGTTCACTTTAAAAAGTTAAGTCCCTCCGGATCCCGTGCCGAATCGCGAACAGGGCGATGCCTATTAGTGTCTATGGGTTCGCGTACGCGAACTTGAATCGTAAGTATTATACGTAAATTATGCTGAGAACTTGTTACGATTTCTCAAGTTGTGAACTTTACGTGCGTTCGCGAACGATGGACGTTAGACAGTCGTCGGAACACCTCTCAGCATAACTTTATGGAATTATTATTACGTGCCGTCTATTTGGGTGTAATCGGGTGCCAGTTTTGTAGCGTAGTTGGTGTTGAAATGCCGTTCTAGTAAATCGACTAACGGATTTTACAATCGACGTGTGTTTTGGGGTTAGCATATGTTGTGACCCTACGTAAGAACCCCTTACGTACAAATTTTTGTACGTAATGGCTCATCTCTTATTTTTGGCAAAATTTTAATATTCTCAGCCCATACGTACGAAAAATAATTTCACTGACAAATTAGGGCGCATCACAAGATCTTGATAATAAGTTTCTCCTCCCTCTGCAAACTCTCCAATATTGGACTCCACTTTCGACCACAACCATTTCGACCCAAAACCTTGTCCTTATTTAACCTAGTCATAACTCTTCAAAATTTAATTTGTATATTTTTCTCTGTTTAATTTTTTTTTGTCCAGATTACTTAAATTGTTCCTAATTGCTCAAACAGTGGCATTTTTTACGTTATATCATATTATAATACAAAACATAAACATTTGAAATGGGTATAAATTGCGAAAAATGGAATTTTGTACGTATTGGCCAGAGGTGCCAAGTTCTGGCAAAATCAGTTTCCCCGTGCCCCATAGTACGATAGTGGGGGTGGGGGGGGGCTTCATGAATCCCTAATCACATCACACACTTCTTTGTAAATCAAAACCACATACCGCAAACAAGATTAGACCCTACAAAATGGGTTAGATTTTAAGCATTTAAAAAAAAACAAATTTTACGTTTGGGAAAGAGGTTGTGAACCAAAATTGTCCTACATTCTAAAGTATAGGCTAAAAAACCTTTAGCCTATGACTAAATGACTTAAATTTTCATAATGCTAACAATTATTTTTAGTGCCACATTCCTATTATATAATAATACAAACATAAGAAATGAGTCAATTGTTTAAAATTGCTCACTAATAATCTGTGACGTATGGGCCCAAGTGTCCATTTCTGGCAATTTCCAAGGTTCCCCGCCCCAATATGTACGAAAAAATATTTTTTGTCTGAAAAATGAGGGCGCACTTAAAAACTTTAAAAAAACTCCCTAAAAGTTTTTTCATTGAGTTTCAGCCTTAACCCATTCGTCCCCATAACCATATCGGCCCCAATACACCTTTTCCTTTTCAATTTTATAGGGGGGGGGGCCCTATTTGTGCGTATTATATCTAAATTAAATCAAATCTTCTTTTTAAATGAAAAACACATACCTCAAACAAGATTTAGACCATAAAAAATCAGTTAGATAGTCATAAAATGCTTCAAAATTGAATTTGTACGTATTGGGCAGAGGTGACCAAATTAAAGCTTGTTTAGAACAAGTGGATGGTTGATGAATTCTAACAGTTCAATTACGTTCACATGATTCGATTACTTTGGCACGTTTCAATTTGCTACTGCACTGATGAAATGGTTCTTACATTTCTTTCATTCTTTACAAACAGTAATTTGCCTGTCTTTTGGATGTTTCTGTGAAATGGCTCTGCAGGTATTCCACAACCATTAATACTCTCTTTTCAAGCAAAAAATGGCAAGTCATGATGCTTTCTTGGAGGTAACAACACTTTACAATTAATGGGACTAGCCTAGATTCAACTAAGAATTAAAAACGTTTGGAAACTCTATTAATTCTTGAATATGTATTGACATCAAGAAAAACTAAAACAATCCACACAAAAATGGCTAAAATTGAGAGAAAATTTTGTCATATTTCATTCAGTGTTTCTAATTCCTAAAGTTTTGATCCTCGAATGGATTTACCATTTCCAGGCTAACTCTCCCCTTAAGT
Organism: Ophioderma brevispina; assembly: GCA_023653785.1. Classification (NCBI taxonomy): domain Eukaryota; kingdom Metazoa; phylum Echinodermata; class Ophiuroidea; order Amphilepidida; family Ophiodermatidae; genus Ophioderma; species Ophioderma brevispina. The sequence continues at coordinate 27,227 of JAMKCH010069770.1, forward strand.
AAACTTTAGTAGGTCAATATATTAGCTGGTATGAAACTGTATGCATGGTGTAATTTTGACATAATTAATGCATATTTAGGATGTGATTCAAGACAGAATGAAGTAACTTGTAGTGGGTCTGGTGGTGCGTTTTGTATGTCTTCTCTTTACCACCAGACCCCAATTACGGGAAATAAAATAGGCAAGAAAAGAAAAAAAGAATGTTGTTGCTTTGTGTTATTTGTTCTCAGTTTTGTGTATTTTTGTTTTATATCAATCCAGTACAGATTGAGAATGTTCAAACTAAAAGATTGAGATGTGTAAGTAAGCAATTCAATCTTAATAGATTGGTTAGTTCATTCTTCTAGTAAGATTGAAAAGATCAAACCAAATTCTTTTGAAAATCTCAATCTTTTAGATTGACTTTTCAGTCATTTTAAGAATGAGAAGCTTCAAACTTTTGTTAGTTTGACTTTCAATCTTTTCGAGTGGGTATTCACCACAGACTTTGATGGATTGAAAACTCTTTCTTTTAGATTGAGATTTCAATCTTTGGAATTAAGAGAGCAGTTAAAAGATCAATCACAGCTGTTCAAGACAATTAGATATATATTAAAAGAGAAATAGTTCAATTAAAAATAATTTGGTTGATCATCAGAGTTGTGAAAACAAAATATTTCTAGTATTTGAAACTAAAAGACACTGTTTCGTGGAGGTTTTTATGGTAAAGAATTGCATTTTTCCTCCAGTTTTCCACAAATTCAGCGAAAACTGCTGGTAGGTTATGTTACTATAAAACATGCTATATCGATACATGTACAAAACAAGGTTAAATTGGGTTGAAATGGTTATGGGGCCGAATTGGTTTTAGGCTGAGTCAATGAAAAACAACTTTTGGGGACTTTTTAAAGGTCTATAAGTGCGCCCTCATTTGTCAGACCAAAATATTTTTTCGTACGTATTGGGCCCGGGGAAGCTGAAATTTTGCCCCAAAAATGACACCTCTGCCCAATACGTACAAATTCCATTTTTGAGCAATTTATGACCATTTCACTCATTTTTATGTTTGTACGTATTATTATAAAATATGATGTGGGCAACGCAAAAATGCATGTTTTGAGCAATTTAAGTATTTTTTTTTAAATGTTGGTTTTAGCCTAGATACTTAAGTATGTGGACAATTTTGGTCACCTCTGTCCAATACGTAAAAATTCAAATTTCAAGCATTTTATGACTATCTCACTCATCTTTTATGGTCTAAATATTTTTTGAAGTATAGGATTTTGATTTACAAAAAGATTTGATTTAACTTAGGTTATCATAGGGCCCAAATAGCCCTCGCCCCCCCCCCCCATATCAATTTGAAATACTGACAACTTTCATTGGGTCAAAATGGTTCTGGGGTCGAATTATTAAGGCCTAGGTCAATGAAAAACCACTTTTGGGGACTTTTTAAAGGTCTTCAGTGGCCCTTATTGTCATACCAAAATAATTTTTCGTACGTATGGGCCGGGGAACCTACATTTTGCCAGAAATTTGCAATTGGCCCAATACTGTCAATGCCCATTTTTGAGCAATTTATGACCATCCATTCATTTTTATGTTTTGTATTATTAATAATATGATTTGGGCAAAGTAAAAAGCACGTTTTGAGCACTTATGACAATTTAAGTCATTTAAAAAATGTTGTTTAGCCTATTCTTAAGTATGTGGACAATTTTGGACACCTCTGCCCAATACGTACAGAGGCACATTTTAAACTTTTTATGACTATCTAACTCACTTTAAGGTCCCAATTCTGTTTGAGGTATGTGTTTTTGATTTTACAATTTAATAAGAATTTGATTTAACTTAGGTATCAGAGGCCAAATAGCCCCCCCCATATCAAGTTGAAATCAAAGCCTTTAAAGGTGCAACCGAGAGATTTCACATATCCGTGTCCCTAAAAATCGAAAGTACTGATTTTGCCCTTCAGTAAAGCTTTCCATCAAAATACCTCATCTGAACGGACTTAAGCTGAAAAATTTCCTTTGGTACAAAAATTTGTGAAATTTCTCATTTCGTATAGGAGCGAAAATGAATTCAGCCTAGTTTTTTACATTGAAATATAAGCACATCAAATCACCATTTTCTCTCTTATAAGACATTCTGTCATTCCAAACCCAAGGTAAGAAATCGATTGAGTGTCTAATCTATTATGAAGATTACTTTTATGACACAATATTTGGGTGAATCAAAATCTCTCGTTGCACCTTTAATTGGTCGAATTGGTTTTTGGCTGAGTCAATGGAAACGACTTTTGTGGGACTTTTTTTAAAGTCTATCAGTGCGCCTCATTTGTCGCCAAAGCTTTTTCGTACGTATTGGCCGGGGAAAGCTGTAATTTGCCCCAAAATACACGTGGGCCCAAACGTACAAATCTTTTGAGCATTTATGACCTTTCATCCTTTTTATGTTTGGTAATTAATTCAAAATATGATGTTGGCACGCAAAAGGCATGGTTGAGCAATTTGACAATTAACGTATTTTTTTTTAATGTTGGTTTTTAGCTATACTTAACACTTAATTGCCCAAGCTAAAAAAACTTCCGTTAGTCCAAAGGGGGGGTGGGGTCTAGGACGCCAACCCAGAAAACCACTTTCCATTGGAGTTTGATCATGACACTACCACAAGTACATGGGGTCACGTAAGACCACATACCCCAATAAAATTGAAATCCGAACTTGACCTATGAACCGATGGCCAATTGAAATTGTCACTCTCCGAAAAGGAGTGTTTCGCACATTTCCATCCTCAGCAACTCCAATATATGGTTTTGAACCAAAATAATTCATTATATCTACTCATAGAAGAACCAATTAAATATCATTGCAAAATATAGCCAAATTTATACCATCTTGTATTTTTCTCAGAAACTCAAAATCACCTATTTTTCCCATGACTTACCAGTTAAGAGCACGCCATGACAAAATTAAAATGGATGCTATCAGCATATAAAATGTTATTGATTTAAGTATTATTAATGATAATTAATTCCTCCTAAGGTAGATATCTCAGCAATAAATCCCAAGATTGTAATTACTTTAATTTTTTATTAGTAAAATATCTTGAAATTTTTTTCACTTCCTTTGGGCCCAATGGGGGGGGGGTCCCTCGGGACCCAACCTAATTATTCTAATGAAGCCGTGGGCGATTGAATTTTTTTTTAGTATCAGGAGAAGGCTCATTCATAAATCAGACAATTAGCAAAAACTTCCTTGAAAAATTTGATTGCGGTACCGATCAGCTTCAAAAAAATCAATGTTGGGACTATGGAACTTGGGGCAATCTGAATTGTTAGTAGGTGGACAATTTTGGTCACCTCTGCCCAATACGTACAATTCAAATTTCAGCATTTTATTGGCTATCTAACTCATCTTTTATGGTCTAATCTGTTTGAGGTATTTGGTTTGATTTTACAAATAATAGCTTTTGCTTTAACTTAGTTATCATCGTGTCCCAGATAGCCCTCGCCCCCCCCCCCCCAATATCAAGTTTTGAAATATGGACAACCTTTAATTGGGTCCGAAATGGTTATGGGGCCGGAAATTGGTTTGCGCCCCCATTTGTCAAACAACAAACATTTTGTCGTACGTATTAGGCCGGGAACCTGAAATTTTGCCAGAATTGACCTTGGGCCCAATAGTACAAATCCATTTTTGAACAATTTATAACATTTCATCTTCATTTTTATGTTTGTAATATTATATGATTGTGAGCACGTAACACTTCATGTTTTAGCCTATCCTTAAAGTGCCACGAGAGATTAACATATCAGGTTTCCCTAAAAAAATCAAAAGTTTCTGATTTTGCACTCATGCAGGCGTTCCATCAAAATACCCAACTTAAAGGTGGTTGTTCTAAATTGCTTTTTTAACTTTTAATTACAAAATTGTGAATTTCTATTTTGTCTAGGAGCAAATATGAAATTCCAGCCTTTTTACATGAAATATAATCAATCAAAATTGCCTTTTTTCTCCTTTAGACATTTCTGTAGCGAAATACAAGGTAAAGAATCTAACTGATATTTAATCTGTATGAAATTACTATTATCACACAATATTTGGGGTTGCCGTCAAATCGCTCGTTTGCCCTTTAAAGTGCTTGTTCCGATTAGGTCTATTGGTATTCGCTGCGTGATATGAGAGCCTGACACGTTAATAAACTACGCCCCATCAATACCGTGGGAAACACACTGGCGGTTTTGATGGAGAAGCCACAGCATATTGCAAGCTCTATTCAATACTCCGCTAGTAATGATGGGTAACCATTAAAAAGGCGGTTTTTTTGTTTATATCTTGGAATGAAATGGATTTAGGGCTCAAATTCAAAGGGACGACAATGAGAAAAATATGGTGCGGTTCCTTTCCATCTGATATCAAAATCGATACTACTTCCGGGTAAATCAGGGGGTCCCAAAGAAGCATTTTTACTATTTTAAATAGCACACGGTTGTATTGGGCCGAAATGGTTAGGTGGTTTAGCTGAATCAATAGAGGAGAGTTTGTAGAGGGAGTGAAACTTTACTTTCATAGATCTTGTGATGCGCACTCATTTGTAAGACTGAAATTATTTTTTCTACGTATTGGGCTGAGAATATAAATTTTTGCCAAAAAAAGAGACTCGAGCCCATTACGTACACATTTGTACGTAACGGGTTTTCGTACGTACTGGGTCACAACAAGCATAGACCTATTGAATCTGATAAGTACTCGGACTACCCCTCGCGTATTTTAGAATTCCTGCTGGTGTATGAGAACTGCGTTCAATTAGATGTATTATTGAAGTATATTATAACAAATAAATTATATCATAGCATTGACCTATCTTGTTACAATTACCTGTGTACTTTCGATATATATTAGGTTGGAAAGACAAAAAAAATATTTTACTTTAAAAAAAAATAAAAAGTAATATAGGCCTATATCCAATAAATGAAAACAAAAGGATATGAATGAATATTACAGGCAAGGTAAATGCCTGCAGCCAACATGAAGAAAGGTCTGTTAAGCAATTGAAGAAATGGCAAGAGATACAATTGCTAGTGAAGAAGACTTACACTGATTTTGTAAAGAGTTCAACAAAACTGTGAATTAGCCAATAAGTGACAAAAATTAAGTTGTGTACTTTTTTAATGCCGACTCAGAGATTTTGAAATATGTTTTGTGTGTGTAATATTTGGTCATCTAGAAATAAAAATAGTTACCTAAAATACTTAATTCCACCAAAAATTGAGAGAAAATGGATTTTTCGTTTTGATGTAGTAAACATCTATGTGTAGTATAACAGTACCACAGGATAGGCCTACTGTATAACAAAAAATCCCGATCCGGAATTTTATTACAACGTTAGCTATTTCACACAGCGATTAGTATGTGGATAAGTATTATGTACATGCAAAAAATACGATTTGTTAGAAAATTGAGGACACCATCCTCGGAAAATCTCTGAGTCAGCCTTGAACCAAATCAGAGGATGATGCATATTTGTATAGGCTTCTTTCTTTCATTCTTTTCTTTTCTTTCTCTTTTCCCTTTTCTTTCTTTCCTTATTTTTTCTGTGCGTGACATGGATAGATGAGTCAATCTGTGTGGAAAGGGATGCAGGCCATTTTGATGGACATGGATGTAATTATTACAATGCCACGCTTACAGAAGACAATGATATATGATTATTAACTTTAACAACTTTAATCTGTTTTTGTTAATTTATGCACCGATTTTGCTTCAATTGCTCAATTACAATGATTATTCAGCCAACCTGACTGTATGTGAATAAATGACATTATTATTGGAAAAAAGAGATTTGTGATTTTAAGATGCTACTAGTCACTTTGGCGTAACCTACCGCAGTCTTCTAGAAATAAATTTTGTTGCCTTTATTTAATTTTGATAAGCCCTCTATATCAAGTTGGGAAAGACTCAACGCTGCAAAAACAGCGCTTAGAAATATGGTGCAATTTGTATTAAACATGTCAAATCTCTAAACAATTGGCGTCAGATGTCTAAACACCTAATGTCAAATGCCTAAACATGTTTAGATTTCAAACATGTTTAGAAAGGTGTTCAATTTCTAATCACTGTTTTTGCAGTGTACATGCATCAACGACACTCCTGGTCTGAAATATAGATTCAAGGGGATTATTTTTCGTTCAGGACTGTGTCTTCCTTCAGTTCTGGAATAATAAATGCTGTTACCATGATAGATTGCTAGCAAGATGGATGAAATGCGAACAGCGGCCCGATCCGTCCACATCCCACACACTACGAGTGTGTTACGTATACTCATGACCACACGTAGTTTTAATCGTAAATCTGGCTTACTCATAAGACACACGTAGCCTACGTCCAAGTTTTCGCGAACGCGAAAAAAACCTTAGTAGTAACTTACGTCGCAACTAGGGCTACGTTAGTCTTACGACTGCTTTCGCGAACGAACCCCTTAACCCTAGGCCACGCGTCTGCCAAGTGAAAGCTACAGTAGAGGTTAGTCGTCTGGTAGCTCTGCATGTTCACTTCCAAATGCCAAGCACCTAACAATAAGCCAGTAGGTACCATTTGTCAAGCCTTTGCTATGCTTTCGCAACTAAAATCAAGATACATTCTTACATTACTTGAAGTGACAGAAAATGTTCAAATCCATGAATTTATTATCTTGAGCACTATAAAATGTACCAACATTCACACATGAAACAACAGAAATACTTACTCGTCATACTCACCGTTAATTTTGAAGGATCAATCTGCGGCTCTCCCTTATTTGACACAGCAACCATCTGCCTGTCATTGTATTGCTGGGGCAGGGTAGTGGGTCTATCTCTGTCGTTCTTTCCTCTTGATGTGGTATTTGCATGGAATGCCAACTGAGTTTCTCTCTTCTTCTGTTGCTCCTCCTGCTTCACTTCCTGGTGGATCTGGGCAATTGTCTTAGGATTATTATTACCCCTCCTTGGGACCCAGTTGCTCTGTAAAAAAGGTTAAGAAATTAAAATTTAACTTATTATAATTTTTTTTAAATCCATGGATTGGACTGAATCAAAGTGAATGGCGGCCAAAATGACAGCAGAAAATACAGTTGCAAACAAAATTAGCTTAGCTCACAAACAATTATGTTTTATGGATCATAACATCATCATCATCATCATCATCATCATCATCATCATCATCGGACGTCCGTGGACGGAATCATGGATGGATCATATAACTGAGGCCTGATTACCTTCTAATGCTAGCTGAAAGTAAATTAAGGCGACCCGAAAAATTGTTTGAGTTATAGAAACGTGAGAAAAGCCTCACCCAATGGTAAAAAAAGGGGGGGGGCTTCTTGAAGAACTCATGTACAGCATAGAGGTCCCAAGGAGGTCCCACCTTACAGGTAGGGGGTAAAGTGTTGAACTATTTTAGTGTGTATAACCCTAGGCCACGCGTCTGCCAAGTGAAAGCTACAGTAGAGGGTTAGTCGTCTGGTAGCTCCGCATGTTCACTTCCCTACTCCATTCTTTAAATGCCAAGCACCTAACAATAAGCCAGTAGGTACCATTTTTCAAGCCTTTGCTATGCTTTCGCAACTGAAATTCTAAATCGCGACTGCCTGACTGCGAGGCGGACGCTCTAACCACTCTGCCAACCCGTCGAAGCAGGTACTAAATCAAGATACATTCTTACATTACTTGAAGTGTCAGAAAATGTTCAAATCCCTGAATTTATTATCTTGAGCACTATAAAATGTACCAACATTCACACCTGAAACAACAGAAAAACTTACTCGTCATACTCACCGTTAATTTTGAAGGATCAATCTGCGGCTCTCCCTTATTTGACACAGCAACCATCTGCCTGTCATTGTCTTGCTGGGGCAGGGTAGTGGGTCTATCTCCGTCGTTCTTTCCTCTTGATGTAGTATTTGCATGGAATGCCAACTGAGTTTCTCTCTTCTTCTGTTGCTCCTCCTGCTTCACTTCCTGGTGGATCTGGGCAATTGTCTTAGGATTATTATTACCCCTCCGTGGGACCCAGTTGCTCTGTAGAAAAGGTTGAGAAATTAAAGTTTAACTTATTATAATTTTTTTTTTAAATCCATGGATTGGACTGAATCAAAGTGAATGGCGGCCAAAATGACAGTAGAAAATACAGTTGCAAACAAAATTAGCTTAGCTCACAAACAATTATGTTTTATGGATCATAACATCATCATCATCATCATCATCATCATCATCATCATCATCATCATCATCATCATCATCATCATCGGACGTCCGTGGACGGAATCATGGATGGATCATATAACTGAGGCCTGATTACCTTCTAATGCTAGATGAAAGTAAACTAAGGCGACCCGAAAAACTGTTTTGAGTTATAGAAACGTGAGAAAAGCCTCACCCAATGGTAAAAAAAGGGGGGGGTGCTTCTTCGAGAACTCATGTACAGCATAGAGGGCCCACCTTACAGGTCGGGGGTAAAGTGTTGAACATACAGAGTGAATAAAAAAAAAATTGTGCATGAAAAAAACACAAAATTTGACCTGACCTGTTTACTCAACTGTGAAGCAATTGATGTTTTCATGATTTTCATGACCCCGCCTGCACCCAGGTAACTAAGGCACCAAACCGGAGTCACTACACCTGAATTCTTTTGGCCGAGGACGGGAAAGCTGAGGCCACTCTTTCCGACCTAGAAACGACTGAAAGGCCCATAAGTGCGAGGGAGAAGGTGTGAAGCCACTGAGGCAAGCATGTACCCCGGCAGCATTGACCTTGACAATAGGAGGACGTGAGTAGGGAGGACCGAACAAGAACGGTGAAGTTGAAGGAGTCAGAAGAAGCGAGGTAGCAATCCCGTGAGGTAAGGCCGAGCAACGCAAGCCGGATAACTGCCCAGCCAGAACTGACACCGACGAAGCAAGTAAGGACAAGGGTCCAGGGATACCCTGCCCCGTACTCCGCTGTAGGAGAACCTATGAGGCCATAGCTGATGGAGTCAGCAGGGGCTGATGCGGGAGCCACCCTGGCTAACCCGGACGGGACAAGCGTAGCAAGCGAACCCAGCTGAGGTGCTCCTATGAGACTAAGCATATGACTAGCCATACGGGGTGCGATGAAAACAGGATTAGACCCGCAGCATTCCGCCGAAGGATGCCAAAACTACCACCGCAGGAGACACTGGTCTAACACCCGTGACTGGAGCAACATGAATTTAGATGCATGCAAGGATGAATCAACCCGTAACGAGCGGGCACCATCATCCTCAATCGCTGCGTAGGGAGAGCTAACTGTGAGCGAAACCCCTGGATTCAAACCCCGGTCAGTCGCGCAAGCCAAAGCCGCTAAATTCCTACCCGCTGGGGGAAGACCAGGCTGGTCAGCGACCGGTAGCAGGGAAGTGGGGAGTACCCACTCGCACCCACGCTCAGATCGTTAGCCATATCTCTGGATTGCAACAATCAAATCGAATGCTGTAAACGGTATTCAAAAGCCAAGACTTCATTTGTGTTTAAAAAACCCATGTTGATACCAAAGCAGGACATGTAAGAAATGAACTGTAACACTCACCTTTCTTAGGTCTTGCAGATCTTGTAACATAAATCTTATTCTGACTGAGTTTTTCTTGCTAGATATAATTTTAGCAATCTGAGTGAAGTAATCATCCATGCGGTTCTGTCAAGGAAACAAAGATGAGATAGGCATTATTTCTAGACATTTATACACATTAGTTTGTAAGGTCAAGCAAAAAAAAACTATGATACATTGGAAATGTATTGATTTTACAGGTGGATTAGATCGAACTTTTATTCTGAACAAAGCTAGAGCTGAAGTACATGTCTGTACTTGAAATCTGGAATTCTTTTGTTCATGAATCGAACTAACAAAACAATTTATATTTCGCGTACGAGTACATTCATCACGCACATGGCATCCAAACTTTCCAATATCTTCATGCATCATACCTTTGCCTGATCGTGGATTAGATAGAACTTTTATTCTGAACAAAGCTGGAGCTGAAGTATGTCCATGTGCTTGGAATCTGGAATTCTTTTGTTCATGAATCGAACTAAAGAATTTGTATTTCGCGTACGAGTACATTCATCACGTACATGGCATCTAAACTTTCCAATATCTTTATGCATCATACCTTTGCCTGCTCATGGTCCAAGTATTTGCCAACGGTCGTCATTAGCTGGCTCATGCGTTCTAATGACTCGTCATCATTTGCTCGAAGAAGCTTGCAGATGCAGTCGTGCATAAAGTTCTCTCTTAACATTCTTACTTTGAAGAGCTCGCCAATGAAACGCATGTATCCAAGTACCTGTATCAAGAAACAAGTCATTAGTGCTTATTAGTGGTCCAGTGGATACAACGACCGCCCCATGATCTGAAGGTCGCGGGTTCGAGTCCCACTGAGGCCAACCTGTTGTGCACTTGGGCAAGGCACTTTACCTCGCTCGCTCCTCTCTACCCAGGAGTGAAAATGGGGAGCTGTCAGGGGAAGGTTACAATCTAAGTGCTGATAGGAGCTGCGCTACGGCTGCACCCTAATTTGAAGCGAATTGATTCTGATGATTTCCTAGTGACAGCGTAATAATAATTGTAAGCGCCATGGTACTTCGATGAATGGCATCCCTAAATGCTAGGTATTATTATTATTAAAATTTCCTGCAAGGCAGTTGTTCCACTGTATAGCTGCCTTTTTTTCAAGTTGTTAGTATATCACAACCTGTACAGTAATCGGTGGTGTAGCTAGGATTTTGATATTAGGGGGCCAGTGTCGCATCTGAACCGACAGAAATCGGGTGGCTTCCAGGGGGAGAAGCCCCCTGAAAAAATTGCGTTTTATAATCTTTAAATGTCTTCTGAAGTCTAATTCTTGTACTATTTTTGAAAAATTTACTTGTCGCACGCTGACCTATAAACCACACCATGCTGCTAGAATTCAAATGTACTTCAGCTTGTTAAGATTTGTGCAAATCATTTGCATAATCAAGTTGTGATGTCTGAAGCAACCTAAATTTAAATAAATTACTAAAAGATCAAGGTTTCAATAATCTAAAATCTTGATTTGTTTTCACCCAGTTATGCTATTCAATGGTTTCTAAAGCAGGTATTCAATAAACAGCAACTGCTTCTTAGAGCGCACACAAATGATTCCAGAAAGTAGAGACCAAATGTGACACAAAAATGTTACCTTATTTTACACATTTGATTTACCTTCATGAACAAATCTATTAATATAATAAATACATTATTGCATCTCACATTTTGTCATCCTCGATCGTATGCAAAAGCCTAATGCTAATGCAGGTAATCAGGAGAAAGGTAAGTGATGTTCGAATTTTCAAGCAGCGTGATCGTAAAAGTTTCCTCTGACTATGTGAGTTTAAAAGCTGCAGGTCTCGTACCCCTGAGATGGGCTAACAGGATACCTTCTTACCCCTTGCACATGATTGGTATGTACCCCAATAATACAATGGATAATCAATCATTTTTTTGAGAAAAAAGTAATTGTTACCTTTTTCTTAGCCTTTGTTTGTAATATGAAGAGCTCCTCTTCGTTAGCTTGCCTAGCTGTACTACCCTCCTGAAAGCAAGAAAAATGAAAATCTATTAGTTTAAACAGGTGTAGACTTCCTTGTTTATAGATCATTACAAACAGTTAATGCCTTAGAAATCTGTAAAACTTCAATACGAGTTGTGTGTGGTATATGTATGCCTGTGTGTGCGTGTGTAAAAACACAAGCACTCATTCAAATTCACTTTGATTCTAAAGAGCATAGGACACTCTTTAAGCTATACTCCAGCTCAATATTTCTTGGACATGACATGCGTGGGCGTATCTCTCACGGCAAATGCGCCTGGCATGCAATCCAACGGTGCGTTGGTTAGCGGGCGTACTTAGCTCTAGGTCCAGGTAATTATAAGCCTGAGTATAGCTTACAGGAACTATTGTAGGTAAGGCGACGAAAAAAACCCGTTTTACGGGTAAGCGGACCTTTCAAGTAGGGTTGGTCGGGCGAATTTTTTTTAATTATTTTGTTTTTCTTCTTGGAGGTCAAAATTGGCCTAAAATAGCCCAAAAATCTGAAAAATCCGGAGAAAAAATGAAAAATTTTTACAAGCAAAATTTTCTTTAAAAATTAGCCAAAATTGATAAATTTGAGCTAAAAACAGGCCATTTTACATGATTTTTTGAAAAACTAAAAAAAAAATTGCAAAACTGAAAAATCAGGGTTGGTCGGGCCCGTAAAACAGAGTGTTTTTTTTCGTCGCCTAAACAATTTTCTTAATGTAGTTTTTCCAACAAGGGTTTGACCAGGTGAGTGATGGTGGACTTCCAAACTGAATTACTTAACTTAATTGGTAAAAAGTCTTTGGACTTACTTTCAAGTTCTCCATATCTTTCTTCATCTCTGAACAGGTTGCTTCGTCTTTCTTCTCAGCCTCAAAGGCTCTTAGACACTTCTTGACGAGGACGGTACAGAACTGCAGAATCCCTGATGCATTGTCTGCTGGCACTTTAATCTTTAAGGAGAGATGAACACCTTTAATAAGCAGGATGCAGCTTATCATTCAGTAGACATGAATAATGTGATTTCATTGGTTGACAGCCGTGCAATATATTTCAGTAATATATGGCTGGAGGTGACATTGAGCGTCGACTTGAAGACGAAACGCAACATTTGTTGTCGCGACATGATGGCAAAGTTGCAATTCTTGTGAAATTATTTTGGAATTTACTTAAAACTTTTTTGTTTTTGGACAACCCTAGTTTACCAAAAGGGGGTTACCCCTTTTTTGGCACCCTGTCAGAACCTTTTCTGATGTGATGATGTCAAATGATGGGCCTATTTTGTACTCCATTTTATGCAAAAACAACCAGGGTATAGGTAGGATAGGACAATCTTGAAGTGATAGATGGGGCAAGAATGCCCCAGATACCCTACTTAATTTTGGTAGCAAGGGGCAGTTATAATCTTCCTCCTTCAATTGATACTAAAATGAGTACCGCCATATAACTCCCTGACTAAATGAAGCTCCAAGAAACCGCTGCTATATTTTAAAGAGCTAGTCATTTAAAGTATAAAAAGGGGCTGGTTTATATTTGATATGCATCGGTTTATATTTGATATATGTTTATATATTATAATAAAAGTCTGGATGCTTCAAATCCATAATGCAATGTGCTAGCACTTTAAGATGGACAAGGCCATGTTCGAAAATGTCACTTTCCTTTTATTGCTTATTCCCTAGTTCACTGTGCTGATTAACTACAGTGAATTAATGATATCCACCCACCCACCCACCCACCACCCAATCAACCACCCATCTGCCCAAGCACCCATATCACATAATCACCCACATGTTGTGGATACTAAAAACAAAATCCCCTCTTGTGCTCAAAGTTATTATTTTACCCTCTTTTTTGTTTTTTGCTTGATTAGGCATTTTCCATTTCCCGTTTTTATAGTCATGCCTGTATAACAGACTTTTCACAGAAAATATGACATGATATGCACATACATGTGGTGGATAGAGAAAAGGTGTGCATCATTTCCTTTCTACTACTGAATAAACACAAAGGGTTTATCCGGTGGACTCACCTGAGAAAGTTCTCTACACATGTTGGCATAGGTCTCGCTGAAAGTCGACTCGGTGATTGCCTGAAAAAATACAAGATATAACAGAGGCCTGATTACTATCCAATGTTGACTGAAACAAATGCATAACCTTATGCGAGAATGGAATGCCCCCAAATACCTAATAACACCCTATAAAAAGAAATGGTACCAACCATTGGCCCAGGTCACACTCAACATCCTGTTTCTCGTCCCACTTTCCCTTTTGGCCACAGACATGCTCGTATATTATGCTGTGGGGAGGGCACGGAGCCAGAAGTCAACTTTGAAAAGGTAATCTAGCCTCAATATACGATCTACAAAATATTGTTTCGTGCTAGATCGTTACAATGAGCTGATTACCAGACCTTTACCCCAATTGACTGAAGCATGCATTAACTAAAAGTTGAATAAATACTTTCAATCAAAAGCAGACTCCCTTTAACAGTGCAATACTCAAGGGGTGAGTGTCAAGGACTGTAACTTTGTATTGTTTTAATGTTTTGGACGCTGTATTTAAAGAGCTCTCGCAAGGTTATCCCTGCGGTGCACTGACGTTTCGATAGTAAACCGCAGAAAACCCTATAGGAGACTTCCACGACATTATTTCGCAGATGTTACTAACGGGCTAATCCGGCAGGTTACAGATGGAATGGGCACGAAGTTACCATAGCGACGGAATCAATAATCGTAGCCCTCATCCACTTGGCTAGTGTTGTTTTTACACGGACCTGTGTGGGAAGAACAGACAGTCTTTATAGCCTATGGGAAAAGCCGTTTTGCGCTTTTAATACTCAAGGGCCACAACAGGGCACCACAGGCGATCCTCGCGGACAGATGTGACAGAAAAGCCGAGGGAGATCGTTGAGTGACTGAAGGATGATGTTTCATTTTTGGCTTGGAAATCTGGCCGACAAAAATAACTTGATCCCTGTCCCGGGAGAAATCCGATGCCGACAGAGACACTACGTGTATCTCGGAGCACCTTCTCTCGAAAACAAGGGCGTCTAAAAAGGCTGTTTTGAGAGGAAGTAAGAGTGAAGCCTCGTCCAGCGGTTCAAATGGGAGTTCCTTCAAATAGTACATAGAGTGTTTCCAAGGAACTAACTTACAGGTCGGGGTCAAGTGTTAAAGGGAGATGGCCAGATTTAAGGATATGAAGTTTTCATCTTGGTAGATTGGTCTTCACTCCAAAACCCCATCTCTAAAGTTTTGCGCAGATATTTCAATGCGTTTTGATGCGAGAGCTAAAAACGTGGTTTTGTAAGCCCCATAGAGTACTGTGTAAAATTAATATTGGTCGACCAAAATGGGGCACATTTTCGCTCATAACTTCCATACCAAACATCCTTTCGCTCTAAGATTTCACAGGGTAAATGAGAAAAATAATAGCTTTCTTCTGATACCAAAATGTTGACCACTTCCGGTAAAATCTGGGGCTTCTGGGGACGAGGCTAATAGCGATCGGGCCATGGACCTTTAAACATTCCCTCCATCGTTGATGGTCGACACGTAGTCAAACCTTGTATGGACGGCTAAGATAGCCGACTTGTAATTCCGAACAGTGGACAATTCAAGTCCGCTATCAAAGCGCTCAGCAAGAAAGTGGGAGAGAAATTTCTTCGCTCACACCACCGGTAGTAGCGCCCGAGGCATTTACTGTAAGCCCCAAGGGTTGATTCCTTCTACCAGTAGATATGAACCAGGCTGTCCTCTGTAAAAAGCCCTTATCAAGGCATTTCTGCCAGATAATGGCCATGGTCATCTGGAAGAGATTGCAGGTCCGAACGGATTGGCAGGCCAAGTGGGCGCCGGTGAAAGCCCTTGGTAAACCAGGCTGGCAGGCAGCCGGTAGCAGAGGAAGGGGAACTGCTCCCAAAAGAGACGCCCGCTACTCTGCTGCCAACTGCAGTCGAATCGCCTTTGGGAGCCCTAATGCAGTGGGTGCTATATGAGGAACTTCGAATGGAGTGAACTTCACCGCCAAAATGGAAAGTGGGATGAGAAACAGGATGTTGGGTGTGCGGGGTCAATGGTTGGTACCATTTCTTTTTATAGGGGTGTTATTTAGGTATGTGGGAACATTCCATTCTCGCGAAGGTAATGCATATTTCAGTTAACATTCGTGTTATCAGTTCAGTATTATGATCCACACGATTAGCTTCCTGATTATTTGGTTTGCTTATGTACATTCTTGAGTTAAAAAATATTTAAAAGTTAATCAATCAATAAGGTCATCTTAAAGCAATAGTTACCAGTCAGTTTGGTTCAAATTTAGTATACTATTGCTGTACTGTAGCGTTTTTTATTTAATTTTTTTCGGTCCTCTCAAATTGTGTATTTATAAGGGGGTAAAGTGTATTCTGGTATTTACCACTATTTTTCATACGAAATACCAGTTGGCAGCTTAGAGTTCTCGCTTTTATAAAGGGGACATCATCTACAATTATGTACTACCTTCACTTGTAGATCGTATAAGTGTTTGGTACAGATATATTCTGCTATAAAGCATGTAGAATCTTAGTAAGAACACATTTCTATTACACGACAGCTTACCTTTTCGAATACCAAGTCAACTACTCCTAACAATCTGTTTTTATTGTCTATTGGAAGCTGGAGAGTTCTGGACATCATTGTTTGGAAATTTTGAGGAGTCAGTTTATTCAAAATACTCTTAAATTTCTTGGTTAGCTCCTGTAAAGAAAATACAATATCTTCAGTCTTCAGTCAATGTGCTACAACCTCATGCAAGATATGTTTGACAGTAAGAACTGGTCGAATATTTTGTATACCACTAAAAGGGGCAGTAAAGTATGCATCAACAAATCAGGGGATATTAAAATAATATACCCTCATAGCAAACGTACCAGAAGGTTGGAAGAGTATCGGAGTACAGAGAAACATGCTTATTTGGAGCTCTTTCGTAATTCATGGAATGATGTGTAGGAATTGTTTCTGCTACAAGACGCAATTTATACATTTTACATAGCGCGATCGGTGTTCAGCGATCGTCTTACAATCCATCTTTACTTAAGACTAATGCAAGGTCGGTAGCACATTTTGATATTGAAATGAAGAAATCAATTAAAAATTTCTCGAATAAATCTTCATAAATCATATAGAATAATACACATAGATAAGTACACCGTATAATGCTATCCAAATGTACAGTACTATATAGATAACCACACGTAAGTAGGTTTCAAATAATACGTGATGCGTCATATCGAGAGGTTTTCAATAGCCAGGCGATTAGAACAGGTGGTGCTTAGTACTATGGTGCTGGTTGTCACGGCCCTTTTCGAGTCCTAGAACCAAAACAGGCGATCACAAGACTAACAGAGCTCAGTACAAGGTACCTTTATTTTGAAATAACTTGTAATTTGAACTAAAAGGTAATAACAGACCATTTGCGAATATAATAGTCGTCTGGAGGTATGTTTCGCTTGCTAGTTTATGAAATACCGCTCGTCTGCAGCTCCACATGGTCAGAAACTAGCAAGCTCAGCACACCTCCAGACGGCTAATATATTAGCGAATGGTCTGTTTCTCGCCCTTTATCTAAAGCATAGAATGTGATTGGATTGACGCATTATCGACCGCCAGGTTACATTATCTACCCCTTTTGTGATTTTCGCTTCACCAAGTTTCTAACTTTATTCAAGAATAAAATAGGTTATTAACTACCAGTGACAAAGAAAATTGTCTATTTGATGTTTTATTTTTTAGTAACCCTTGAAATGGTCGGAACTTAATACAATAGCATTTACTTCTCACCAAAATTTGCTTCCAAATCTGGTTTTGCCTGAAAAATTAAATATCTGCGTCCTGTATATCGGCGCAAATCCGTACTGTTTGCCGTAGAAAATCAAATTGTCATCTTTATTCGGATAAAGATTCAGCTTGAAACTTGACAAAATTTGTTTTTTCAAATTATTATAACATCGTTGGGCGGGAAAACCTCACATGTGCATTTGACCTTTAAGAGTAAAACCTCACATGTAGTAAAAGCGGTAACATGACAAAACCTCATAACATTTTCGGTAGACACCAACAACTTAATAATTTGCTCTAATGCCTTGCACAAGAAAGATTTTCTTTTCTATACTCGATTCATCTGATATGTGACCCCGTACCATTCTTGTGGAGGTGAAAAAATTCAATGAGGCGCGCAGGGACTTCTGTTAATCGTGTTATTGAGAGCAATGTTATGAAAGGCCTGAAATACACTATAGTGCGTTTCCATACATGAATGAAATTGTATTTAGTGGCAGGTGAGTGAGTTAAATGACCGGAGTGTCCGCCAAGATAATCCAGTGTGGCACGTGCATTTGAATTCTTTCATTTTCCCGGTAGAGCTAGGTTGACCCCTCTCCGACTTATTGGAATAGGTCCAAAACTCCAGGGGGACGAACGTATTAACGCGAATCGACTATAAATATATTTTGGCTTGAAATTCAAACTTAGAACCCGATGTAACCAAAATGCACATATGGGGTTTTAGCACTGGGCCCACTTTTTACATATGTGGTTTTGAATTTAACCTCTGGAGAGTTACATATGACGATATACTTCATCTCAAAGAAAGGTCACTATACCGTTGTCTTAGTCTCCTCTTCTGATAAGTGTTTCTTCCCCTCCTTCATTCCTGGCTTCCACGCATTATCAGAGGAGTTCAAGGAACCCCCTGGTGATGCCCTGGCTATGACTTTCTTTGGTTCTAGTGATGATCTCATTCCACCTGGTTGAGGGAATTTCGGTGGTGCATGCTGTTGGAGACCGAAAAATTAATAGAACATTTTTTAACCTCAATGTTTAGTTTCTTTAACAATTTTATAAATATTGATCGAAGGAAATTTTATAAACTACTTTATGAGCTAAGTTTTTAACTAAAGGGTTCAACTCTGTCACTTGAATTATTGAGTTATCAACATTTTTTATTTCAAATTCTTAAAATTCTAAAGCATCTGTCCTTCTAACGGCTTATAAACTTTAAACATTTCCATTTCTTCATTATTTGAGCAGCCTGGCCCCCCCCCCCACTCCAGGCCTACTCATAGGAGCCACACAATCTTGCTTGATTGGAGAAACTCATGCCTGTTTTAACTTGACAGCATCTACAATACGGTACATCAGGACTGTGAACTTAAGGGGAAATTATCTACCCGGGTACCCGAGGTAATTTTTGGGCGGTTAACCGGGCCCCGAATCATTCAATTCAGTACCAATTGACTTCACATGAATCCCTTTTACAAGATTCCTTTTTTTTTATCTTTTTCAGCATGTCTTCAAACAATCACTTCTGTCGTTATTTAGTAGAGCTAACAAACCTATGTAAATATATTACATTAAAAATATAAGCAGTACCTGTATAATACTTGGCCCATATTTGCGTCTTTTTAAAGTTCAATCACCCTCCAGTAACCCTCCTGAAGGGCAATGTAGAGTGTTTTAATGGTCAAGGCCTTAAGGGGTAAATATTTTTCAGCAAGCCAAGTTCTGGACTGTCAATGTAGTAACAGCTTGTAGAAGGTGATGTCGATATGAAATGCTTTAAAATTTAAAACTTGTCATTCAGGTAAACTGTAAGTGGAATTCCCGGATATACGTCACAGCCCTTACATAGTTGCTCAATATTTTCAATTCCAATACTCCCTCATGTATAGTAGGTGGCTTACATTGCCTCTTGCGGATCGCACATATTTGGGCATTAAGTAAACGCCCCCTCCTCTACTGCCTTCACCACCGCCACTTCTCTGTGTTGTTAGTACTAGTCGTGGTTCTGCTACTTCTGAAATCGGCCGAATGTCAGCCTGGTATAAAATGAATGCAGATAAAGTCAGCTTGACATCACACCACACACTCGTGCTTAATGAAATGAATTTAGATTTTAGTAATAATATTCCCTTAAATTTTCTACAGTTAAATGGTTCAAGGTATAATTTCACTTAATTGTAGTCACAACCTGTAATTACTGTATTTTTTTTACTTATGGTTTCTGGGCTATCTTCTTCAATTAAAGATGGCCTATAAAGGGTCATATCTAGTCATAGTTTCAGATCATTTCAAACATTAAAGGCTGACTCAGAGATTTCTCAAGGAGGGCGCCCTCGATTGTCCCAAAAATGTGTTTTTGCATATAAATAATGCTTGTCCATATACTAATCAATGTGTGAAGTCCTTTATATTGAAAATCACAACTTTGTTAGCCACTTCCAGATTTTTTTGTTATACACGGTATCCTATGGTGCTCTTATACTATATATAAATGTTTACAAATTATCTGATTCATCTCAAACTTTGGAATTGAGTATTTTAGGTGACTTTCTTTTGTTCTGGTTGACTATTTTTAATTAATCATTTGGAAATATCTGAGTCAGCCTTTAATTAGATGTTAATGGCTGAAATATTTTAGTTTCAAGGGCATTGGCCAAAATCAATGCACGCGCCCTCAGTTTGACGACGGATGACCCACTTCTTTCTGACATTCTATGAATTCGAAAACCTTAACGGAATAAGCCACACGGTTTATGTGGTTTATTCCGTTAAGGTTTCCGAATTCATAAGTGTGTCAGAAAGAAGTGGATCACCTTACGGAAACACTCACTTCTTACTTCTGTTTGGAAGTAGTGTAGTTTGATCAGTACTAAATTGCTGGTTTGGTACTGATATACACCATTTCATCACACTGAACTTTAGTACGTGCAATCCCACATTTGAATAACAAGAACGTGTGTGACCAGTGGAAAAGCACAGGACTCGTGATCATTAGACCGTTGATATCGTGAGTTCGAGCCCCACTGTGGTCAACGTGTTTACAGTGCAGAACAAGTACCTACCTTGTCCAAGATAACGCCAGGAATATGTGGAAGCCATGAGGTTTGTCTTTGCACTCTCGTTGGAACTGTAGAAGGAAGTCGCGGCAATACTCTTTCTTGCCTTTCGGATTTATCGGACTCCACTGATCTGTATGGTGGAAATGGAACGACGATTTTAATGAGATATTTTTTCAGATATACTGATTTCATCCTTAACATCCAAATAAATCTTTTGACTTTCAAGTGAAGAAACTTATTGACATTTGTGTATGCGCCGACTTATTTGAGGGCACTCACATCAGTGGCGACTATGGTAACAAAGTTTTCACATTTGGCTTCTGAAAACACATTGGAAGGTATCAAGGAATTGTTGCAAGTGTTTTCCACGTCCATAACAGTCGACACTTACCGTCTCTGTATGTGTACTTCAGTTGTAGTTTATTAGGTGCTGGCTTATTGTTTGAATCGTCATTGTCGATATCCTCAACTGTCAACTCCACTCTTTTGGGCATGTCCTTCTCCGACATTTTTCACTTTCAACATCAGGCTGTGGTATTTTCTTCTGTTCTTGCTTGAGCAATGTCGTTTTGGTTGGCTTTTCAGAAACTTCTTGCTTTTCAGGTTTTTGAATTGCGGGATTCGCTTCTTCCACAACTTTCTTTTCAACTCTTGTGGCAGTTGGATCCTGCGGATACCCGGAAACTCAATAAAGTTAACACGGTTTATGTGGTTTATTCCGTTAAGGTTTCCGAATTCATAAGTGTGTCAGAAAGAAGTGGATCACCTTATGGAAACACTCACTTCTTACTTCTGTTTGGAAGTAGTGTAGTTTGATCAGTACTAAATTGCTAGTTTGGTACTGATATACACCATTTCATCACACTGAACCCACATTTGAATAACAAGAACGCGTGTGACCAATGGAAAAGCACAGGACTCGTGATCATTAGACCGTTGATATCGCGAGTTCGAGCCCCACTGTGGTCAATGTGTTTATGTCCCTGGGCAAGAAACTTAATAATTAATCAATTTTAATCCCAATTGCCAGTCGCCGACCAAGCAAAATTCTGGGGAGCAGATGTTATTGGGAATATACAATCTAAAAGTGCGGATCGGTTGTGCGTTTGTGAGGCAAATCTTCGATCACCCACCAAGATGAAGCGAAATGATTTGTGACTATTTCTGAAGGCGGCGTAATAATAATTGCAAACAGTTCCTTTGAGAGCCTACTGGTATTAACGCTATAATTAAAACTGGGGTATTTTATAATATTACATTATGGCATTACTTCATCTTTCATTGGCAGCAACAAGTACCTACCGTTGTCCAAGATACATCACCAATGTGTGCACAGCCCTCCTTTCCCGTACAGTTTTTCACTTTCAACATCAGGAGCGCGCTGGTTGTTCTGCCTTTTTCTGTTCGGAATTCTGTTTTAGTTCTTTTGCGGGTGATTTTTCAGAGAGACCTGAGGTTTTTCCAAACAACTGATCCCTTCTTCAATAACTTTTGGGTATCTTTTCCTGTTGGGTCAGTGGGTGCCTTCTGTGTGTTGCAAACCAGAAAACTAATAGACCAGTTAACAGCAATGTTTGTAAAAACATGTTAGGGCCTGGTTATCTTGAAATAGGTCGCCTGACTGTTACACACTGGGAATTGTATCTTCTGTTTAGAATTTTAATATATGGGCCATAAAACGAGTGGCATGCATGGATTGCAGTCAAACGGTAGGATGTTAACTGGTCTATAGACTTAAGAAATTATAAATCCTGAACAAAACCCCTTTTAAAATTAAGCAATTCCATATTTAAACTGTCCTCAAATACGTCAATTTTTTTTTTAATGTAATGTTTATTTATTCATGAGCAATCTTTCTTTCCCTAAAATGCCTAATTTTAAACGGAATTACGCATCCAAATAAAATAATATTGATGAAAGTAATTCTTGCATATCATTTACAAATCAACATTTTACAGTTGAATTCTATAAAACCATTTTGCCTTAATTACATTTTCTTTTCCCGTTTCATTTAAGGAAGCATTCGAAAACGGTTTTCTTTTTACTCGCAAAAATTGGGTAGTATTACATTAATTCCAAAAGGTAAGAAACAGGTCAAAGTAACTAAGGATACAAAGTGCAGTATTTTCATTACGTTTCTTAATCATATATTGGAACAAATAGGCTCTTACATCAAATGATCTTGAGAATATGACGCTATGTCTTTCTGTGATCAGAGAAAGAGAAAATACTGTTCACTTGTTCTTTCAATGTCGATTTGTGATGCAATTTTGGGAAAGCTCAAACATTATTGGAACAAATTACACGTTACAAAAGACAAAATTGTTTTATCGGCTCGCATGATAATCTTTGGTTTGAAAGGTGACAACGCACAAAGCCTTTAACGTAATACTTTTGCTTGCTACATTTCACATCTTTATAGCAAGATCGCAAAATCAAAAACCAAATATTATGTTTTCCTAATTGAATTAAAACAATATATTCAAATACAAAAATATATTGCCGTTTGTGAAATGAAACAACACCTTTTTGAGAAGGTGTGGGGATACTGGAAGCAGGTTTGCTCTTAACTCCTTGGTTCTCTACATTGCTGCTTTAATCCCAATAATTCTGAGATTTATCCTGATTGTTATCTATATAATATTGTTCATGTATATTTTGGGGTGTAATGATTAATATAAGGGCCAATGCAAACCATTTGCCTTTCTTTAACTGATGTGTTTTTATTTTCGAGCTACATTCCCGATGAGATGTTTAGCTAGTTTAGCTCATTTTATGTTTGCTAGAAACCAAATTTCTTTTTGTATTTTCAAGGGACCATTAGGGTACCAAACATACGCTATGTTCTGAGGTATTGAGATAACTTTTTAATTGTACGAATAATCCTTGTTAAAAAGTCAGTTAATGAACTCATGTACGTTAAGTATGTGTGTGTTCTGTTTGGTTTGTACCTTGTTGCAACGGCTCCTTTACATGTATTTGTACATATTTTATTTTTTTTTGTAATTTTTAACAGTTATGTATATGCTTGAATGTATGTTATTAATATGCTTTTGCTGTTTGGAAATAAAAAAAATGATTACATTATGACATTACTTCATCTTTCAGTGCAGAACAAGTACCTACCTTGTCCAAGATAACATCACAAATGTGTGCACACCCATCCTTTCCCGACAGTTTTTCACTTTCAACATCAGGCGCTGGTTGTTCTGCCTTTTTCTGTTTCGGAAATTCTGTTTTAGGTTCTTTTGCGGGTGATTTTTCAGAGACCTGAGGTTTTTCAACTGAAGCCACTTCTTCAACTTTTGGTATCTTTTCTGTTGGGTCAGTGGGTGCCTTCTGTGTGTTGCAAACCAGAAACTCAATAGACTTAAGAAATTATAATATGAATAAAACACCTTTTAGCAATTCCATATTTAAACTTGTCTCAAAATACGTCAAACGGGGTTCGTTTCTGGTAGATATATTGGTGAAATATTAGTTTGATTTATGACCTAATGCAATACACTGATTTACAGAAAATTAATGGACTACTTTTATTAATTGATTTTGAGAAAGCGTTTGACACTGTGTCACGTGATTTTATATTGAAAGCATTAGAATGTTTTAATTTTGGTTCCGATATAACTAAGTGGTTCAAAATATTGTATAGTAATATGATGTCTTCTGTAATCGTAAATGGCTACTTATCAAAACGGTTTCATATAATATTGCACGTGGTTGTAGACAAGGCGATCCTTTGTCCCTATATCTATTTGTTATATGTGCCGAGATTCTGTCAATAATGATTAGAAAGAACAAGAATATAAAAGGTATTTTGATTGATGGTATGGAATTCAAATTGTCTCAGTATGCTGATGATACAACTGTAATTTTGGATGGATCCGAAAAATCATTAGAAGAAGTTATGTATACATTAGATACTTTTAAAAAGATGTCTGGCTTAAAAATAAATATGACAAAAACTTCTGCAGTCTGGATCGGAGGTTGCAAAAATAATGTTCATCAAATATGTCCCCATCTGAATTTAGACTGGAAAATAAATGAAACTTTTGATATGCTGGGGATTACTTTTAGCACTCAACTGGATGATATGACTGTGTTAAATTATCAAAAAGCATATTATGATTCGGTCAAGGCACTTATCAATAGCTGGTCTAAGCGCTCCTTGACGTTACTGGGAAGAGTTACAGTTGTTAAAAGTCTTGTCTTAGCTAAGTTCAATTATATTGGTCAAATGTACCGCCGCCTGCGTGACTCCTAGCTGAGACTAATCAAAATGCTGTCGTTGATTAATTTCGACTTGCCAGACTACCCATAATCCCTCACGAGTTTGATCATCGCAATGAACATGCTGAAAGTTTGCCGCAACTTTAACCATATTTAACAAAAAAATTCTAGAGGGTGTCCACGAAAGATTATGTCCCCATTTGATTGTAGAAATATGTTCTTTAGCGATGGACAGTTTTGTTTTCAGGTGCGCACACCCTAGGTTTTAATGGATTTAATTTGGCTTGAATCATTTTAATGTGGAAAGCACGTGGTTGTGTAAGCAAAAATTGGCGCGCTGCCATTTTCAACTTACCCTGTTGACAAGTTGAAATAGTTTGTTGCCCGAGTGTTTTGTAAACTGTACACTGCAATGTGACATGGTGTATCGTTCAGTATTTGTTGTAACACCATTCTTAGGGACGATTTACGCGACCGTCGTAGCGGATACCGGGGAAGGGAGCAATAATGAAATGGATATGGGTTTGTATGTAAGGCTGGCAGCTTCCAAAACACGGGGGCTTCGGTGACAGAGGACTCAAACAAATAGAAGGTTTTGGTGTGAAAAATCTTTCCCCCAAAATTTTTCTCCCAAAAAGGGTATTTAGTGACAGTGTTAAAACTTTCCAAAAAATGTGGGTCTTTGGGTGGGGACATTTTTAAAAAATATGCATGGGGGTCTTTGGGTGACATTTTCAAAATCATGGGGTCTTGGGTGACATTTTCAAAATAAGGGGTTTGGTGACAACAACGCGTATATTTGTTAAAGCTATTCTCAAAAACAGCTAATTGATTTTTGCCGGTCGGGAGACCAGCCCAGTATGAGCAAATCGTTGTTGTAACTGGACTGCATGACTGACTGACTGACTGACTGATTCCGTGCCGCTATGATGAGTTGTTGACTATACCGATCATTTAACGTCTTGACCAATTTCTCAAAGAAAAACACCTTATTAGCCGACATATTGAAACGCTACAGATGGTCGGGGCCAGTGCGTGATCGCGGCAGGAAAAAAGGATTTTTACGGCTACTATAATCGTACTATTATTAAAACAATACAAGAATAAGCTCTTCACTACAATTACAAAAACCGTCAAGTAGTACCAGCACCCACTTTGAATTTTTAGATCAGAGTATTATTAAAGTTCTACTATAGTCGTTCTCGGCATTCATTAATGTGTCAGTGGGCGTTATATGGGTTGCATATTTGCCAAAACTGTAAAGGCTGGTCGATTCGGTCCCCAAAACCAGTTCGGCCATGCGAATTCGGACTCAAATCAATTCGGTCCACGATCTCTTAAACACTGGATAGGCTGTCGCCGCTCGAACGTGAGGAAAAACGGAAGTGGCACGGCGGCCTTTTTTGCTCCTACCCAAGAAACAGAGCGTGCACGTCAACAAAGCACTAGGGAAATACGTAAAAGGGACAGCAGGAATAGGCGATTTAATCGCGTGTATGTCATTGGTTTGTCAATTAATGGTTTGATTTTCGAGTATTGGGCGGGTATGTTAGAACAAAAGAAGATTCAAAATGTTTGAAAAGCTTTACATGCCATATTTCAGGTTTCAGCTCACAGGACCAAAATAATTCATGACAGTAACATGGTAAACTGGGTAAGTGCTTTGACTATACTAGTAATTACAGATATATAGATACCGCTTACCTTCTCCTTCTGAGCAGCAATGATTGGTACGCTCCCAAAGTGATGGTATGGGGAGGGGGGTTACCCCTTTGGGGTTGGGGGAGAAGGAGCAACACGCCTATGGCAAAGGAATACCATAGACACTTGATTTTGGGTACCAATGGATAGCTATCATCCTACTCTTTTATTGATAGCAAAATGAGTACGAGTACCCAATAATGCTCACATTCGACCTAATTCAAGTGACGTCATATCACCATAAAACATGAAAAAAAGTTAGGAGATCTAATTTCATGCGGTTTGGGCTTTAACATGATGGGAAATGATGAAATTGAAAAAAATATCAATTTTCCACCCTATATCAGGTATTTCACTCTTTCCTAACTATGAAATCATCTTGGTAGGAATGTTGGATGAATTTGATACACTGGAAGAGAAAATGCCAAA
This sequence comes from Ophioderma brevispina, assembly GCA_023653785.1. NCBI lineage: Eukaryota > Metazoa > Echinodermata > Ophiuroidea > Amphilepidida > Ophiodermatidae > Ophioderma > Ophioderma brevispina. Next base: position 54,046 of record JAMKCH010069770.1, read on the forward strand.
AGCTTTTGTCGGACCAAACTTAAAGGAATCGGATGTGTAAAAAGGCACAATCATAGGGGGTGGGGTCACACCCTCCTCCGCCCGCCCCGAGACATTGTTGGGTTACAAAAAATGGCTCAGGTAGACGAGCGAGTTGTTAAGCATCTCCTTTTCTTTCTGGAATGACCCTGTTATATCTTTTTACAGGCTTTAACAGATTGGGGGCATGCCGTTCTATTTAAAAAATATTAAGATATTTGGAATAAAATTCTGGGGGGGTTCTTGAATTTTGGGCGGGGAACCAATGCTTTGTTCCAAAAAAAAAGCGACAATAGGTGCAAATGTGGGACAACCTCTAGGGTAGGTAAAATTCACAAGACTGAAGTTCTAGGGGGATCAAATTCAGGTTGTGTGATTTGGACTGGTTCAATGATAAAAATAGGACAAAATGTAACCTAAAACATGCTCACATATCGCAAAATTTTTCTGTGCAATATGCCAAAAAAAGTGTAATTTTTGCGATATATTGGCTCTATTTTAAAGGTATTTTAGTCACGTTATATTGAGAACAGGTCCCCCCGCAGGGGTATAATTTTAAACTAATTTTACTGCAGAATTGGTCCTCTTATAAAAAAAACCTAAAAATAGTATAAATATTCAACCAAAAACTGGCTTCTTTAGACTCCGTTAGTGGTTTATTTTCACTGAAAATTGGTCTTTGTTTAGCCTTAGGGTCCTTTCATAACCCTGTATGACCATTGGCACCCCAACAAACCACCCCCACCACCTCACCCTCGGATAAAAATCTCGCTTTGAAGAAAAATAATGCAACTGTCAGTCTATTGGTGCAGTATAGTGCCCAAAATCATTGTTTAAATCAACTTGGAAATTAAAAATATGGAAGGAACTGAAATTTGGTCTTGACCTTGGGTTTATCCGCTAGTCTAGTGACCAAGCCACTGTTTGTGATAATGTAAAAATCACAATCTATCCCTTAGGCCTAATTGGTGGCTCCATTCTACATGTATCCAGCGAAGACTCATGATTAATACTCATTTATAGTGAACTACAGTATTAGCGCCCACTACTAGTAATCCAGGAAGTCAAGCTTTTAGATCACAAAGCACTGTAGTCTAGTACCGTGGCAAAATGCAGTGCATACAGTATTATGTAACAGTGTATAATATAGGCTATACGACTTTGTACCCACCAGTATTGCACTATAATCCTGTCACAAAATTGGCCTGGAATACATTTGTTTACTTCTCTCACAGTTAATTCAAGCAAAACGGGCCACATACTTCATGCAAAATTGGCAAAAGCTGATATTTTTTCAGATATTGACCAGAAAAGTACTTTATAAAGGCATACGTGTGACTCATCCCCTAGACACCCCCCCGTGGAGGCCACTTCTCATTGAAAGGGGGTATCATCCTTGTCCAAGCAATCACAAAAGCACCCTAACTACGGTATTTTCAAAGCTTGACTTTTCAACATCACACCCTAAACAAACGTATCAAGCAGCGCCTATAGTTGCCTAGAACCCTAAACAAGTACTTGATGGAATTGCGCCCCAAACAGTATCCGTAGCGCATTTTGCATACCCTAAACAGGTAATTTGTCTTCTATTCTCCTACCTAAGAAATAATTGTCATGCAATTATTACCCCTTTTACGTAAAAACCCACACCCATATTCTTCCAGTGTATTTTTTGCACACCATGCATAGAGGCTTGTCTGTATGTGCCATGATCTGTCTGAGCTTGGTGTAATTCACATTAAAGGGGAAATAGCTTTCGAGCCAGGGGCGTATACCCTCAATGCTCAGGACGTTGCACGACTAGTCGATAAACGTCAACGATATGGCATGCTAGAGAGCGGCCTGCGCTACATGAAGCTTCGGGTGGGG
>JAMKCH010069777.1:0-11080 GCA_023653785.1 Ophioderma brevispina
AGTCAGGTTTCAAAAGAAGTAAGACCAAAAAATTTGTTTGTAACCAATTTTATCTTGATTTGTTTCTGTTAACTATCCTAGGTAAAATATCCAAATAATTAAAGACTATAGATATGGTATGTGATTACAACTTCCAATACTGGACTCGGGTCAAAATTCTACCCCTGGTGATGAGGTAAAGGGTTACATACCAAGGTCAAAGGTCATATGAGGTCAAGTTATAGAATGGGCTGAAAACATAAAATAGGCCTCATTTGAGAAGTAAAAGTTCATTTTGCTACGGAACTTGGGTCATACATGCCCCTTGGGAACCTTCATATGTTAACATACTAAGGTCAAAGATCATATGAGGTCTAGTTGTAAAATGGGCTGAAAACATAAAATTGGCATAATTTGAAAAGTTAAAGTCCAATTGCAACCAAACTTGGCCAAACATGCAACATGGTAATGTTTGTATAATAATAAGGTCAAGGTTCACTTGCACAGGTGAAAGGTCATTTGAGGTCAAGTTATAGGAGTGAAGGAAAGGTGGATCGCAAAAGCAGGTAACACTTATGGATAGAGGATCGCTTGTTTGGTTTCAAATATATCGAATATGAAAAAGAATGTTTATTTCTTTGGGTACTAGCCAAGATAAATTAGTAGTGCTTAGGTAATGTTAGTGCTTGTCAATAATTCTTGATTTTTTTTCTAGGCACTCTAGAATGCCAATTTTAATAATTCTAGAACTACATCTTAAAATATGAAAGAGAATTGGATTTCTAAAATCCTTTCGTTAGATTTTGATGTTAAAGTGCTTTTAAGTTTTTATTTTTCTCAAAATGAAAAATTAAAAAATAAAGCACTTTATTTACAAAATCCAATGAGAGAATTTACAGAATCCAATGAGAGATATTTTGTTTAAAAACTACCTCCTAGAGTTTGGATACCACAAGACCTTCCCTCTTGGTTAGAAATAATTATTGTTCTAAAGGAATTTTTTAAATAAAGAAAAACATAAGAAATAAAACTAGCAACTTGAAATTTGGAAAGATGTGCACTGGTTTATAGGAACCAATTTTCAAATCAATTGGTTGAGTAAATCCAAATTGATGGTGATTTTTCTGGGGGAGCATAATAGCCGATAATCCTACCTTAACTGATTGATGTTTGATTGGTGGGCTGATTGAATCAGAGTTGCCACAGGTTACAAAATAAGAGAAATGTTGCAAGGAATTATCATTTTTAAATATCATACCAGATTGTTAGTAGTGAAGACAAGCTACTCTCTAACACTGTCAAGCCATCCTGAAATTTCTAGAAAGATATACAAAACCACAAATTTCTACATATTCTCTCCTTCATTGTTGACATTTTTTTATTCTTCTCCTTCTCTCTCACACAAATACTGTGGGATTCTTTTCCTAATAATGAAATGCATGCTTTGCAACCAACTGTTGGAACTTCGGGTGGTTCAGGTTTAATTGGACAAAGGGGCAAAATTGTTTTAGCACAATCTAAAATTGGTCATACTTACATGATGGATGGTTCTTTACTTTAGAAGTGAGCCAATTCCTTGGAGTATCCCTTGTGATTGTGCTCTTACTGTAAAACACTTACTTGTTGTATGCATTGACTTTGCTCTTAGCACAAAAAATATTATAAATGTTGTAATTGGAGTTAACTTTAATAAATGTTCCGTACATGGTTTAAATTGATTTTTAAAATTTGTATTGTAAAATGTTTGTATGTTATCATCATGATGACACAATATGACACAAAATCGAATACTCAGATTTATGAAACATTTAAAGGATAGCAACAATCTGAAAAAAATGTTGGCCCACTTGGACCGATTTAGGGAAAAGGTGACCCTCTCTCAGCCAATTCAATGTTGACCGAGTCATTGTTGTCAACAGCTCGCCAGGCCCCCCAAACATTGATTGATGGGGAGTAGGGAAGAATTGTTTAAAAGGGAAGAACTATGCTTTCTAAAGAACAATGGACCTACCAAATTCGATCTCATATGTGAACATGGGATGGTTTCCAATATATGGCATCAAGTGTTCCAAATATTTTTTTAGATGATGAATTGAAGTCTATTCAGGTGATTTAAATTTCTGAAGGATGTTGATTGTAGATAAATATTTTAACTGTCTTTTTTAATCATTTTGTTTTTTTGTAAATTAAAACATGTTACATGATCAGGGGATTCCCCCTATTAAGCTATATATAAAAACCTTTGTATTTTTATAAATATTACATTTGTAAATGTATTCAGGCACATCAGGTTTCCTTTGCGAGCCTTGCTACTGGTATCCTGGTAACTAGACTAAACTGTCCCAGGGCCGAGTTGTCTGCGGCTTAAACCGTCACCATTGGGTTTCTAGGAAATCTGTGAGAGGGTAGCTGGTACCCTGGTGAATGAAAACGAGGATCTACCAAAGGGATCAGCTCTGGGGGGAGCTAATGGTGGCATCCAGCACATTGCTGCCTTTATTATTATTATATATATAATTATATCTTATCTGTTATATAATATATATTATTATATCTTATTCAGTATTTTTTATCCCTTGCTTCACCATATTTCTTGTTTTGCATGTACAAGTCTACATACGACTTTAGACCAGTTCAAAATAGAATGAATGCTGCCTAACCACACTAATTGCAACAGAAATCAATTCCAACGAGAATTGTATGAGAACACCTTTTAAAACAACCTATCAAAAAGTCTACTAAAATCAAAGGAATGAAACTATATATTTAATGGGGGGTGGGGTGGTACGGTGTATACAGGGGTCAAATATGAAAAAGTATCAAACGAGTCGAAAAAAAGTATGCCAACTGTGTTTTGTTACATTTCCAGGATTAAAAAAAGTATAGTTGGCCCTATCTGTTGTCGTTCAAATAGGTTCAAGGTCACAATGTGGGTAAATTTTCAGATATATCCGTTTGTTATAAAATGGTTTGTCAAAATTGTTCGTCTAATGGGACAGAACCCGAAAAGACTGGTTGCACACCTCTCTAAATTAGTTGCATAATTGGAACGCAACAATGTGACTGGTGGATCTACGGGTCTATGGGAAGGCACTAGTCATAGCTCTGTAATTCTTATGTAGAAAGTTCAAACAAAGAATCTTTTTACATTTACTTATATAGTGGGACAATTTAAGAGTTTACAACCAGTCGATCTAAATCGGACCATTCTATGAATGTACCCAGAGGAACTTGAAACTGTTATATGCCGATTGAACTATAAAGCGTAGATAGGGCAAAACTATGCCTTTTATTAACCTTAGGAGTATCCCATAATAAATTGGTACATCATTTAAATCAATTCAAACATTCTAATTTTTACCCCGTACAAACGTTTCCCCCTTTTTTTCGTAGCATTTGTCCACAGGTTGATTTGAGGGATAGATTTTAAATATATTATTTTTGGACATTCACAGTCTATTAACACCAAAATGTTTCGTTGCAATTTGTGGTGGTCAAATCATAAAACTTTACTGGAACCTATTTGCTTATACTATTTGCTCATCATCTACCCTTGCTCATCATTACCCCTTAATCTTTTTTTTCTAAAGATATACCCTGAAAGGTCACTGTCATATTCCGCCGTACTAAAATTGTATTATGTAGCCTTTGGAGGTTGCTCAAATATACTTCATTTAGTACTTTATAGATTGATATACTTTGTCTCTATGAATGTAGCATATATGGACGTATGGGTTTAACATATGAATTTTCTAACGCTATCGGAGTACGATTGCATCCTGTTATATACTTAAGTTTGCAAAAATTATGTATGTACTGATATCTGTATGTTTGTTGTCCCTCTGTTATATTATTAATATGTAACTTTATCTGAAGAGGTCATTGCACCCTCAGCTCTGAATTTAGCAATGTCCTCATTCATCACTCATGCATCTACATAACTTATAGTTCATTTGTCACTTATAGTGCTAATATATTAATTAATTTATATCGTGTATTGGCTATTTAGCTTTGGTAATGATAGTTAGTTTATATTGCTTATGGGATGAATAAAATTTGATTGATGGATTGCCGTGCGTGGTGGGCCGTGGTTGTAAAAGCGGCTTAGGCGCACCGCCGAAACTGTGGATTGACATCAGGAAGGGAATCCGGTCAATTATTTTCTTTTGCGCCAATAAAAGCCTCACACAGCAGTATCTTGCTGAGTGTGAGGGGTAGCACCAACCTGGTTTCGAGGGACAAAACCGGATTTAAACTTTGGTTAACTATACTAACATTTTTTTTATTTTTGTTATGTTTTCTGTATGTTTTACATCATATTTTATTCATTGTTCATAACAGGAGCAGCCACAAAAGCGAGCAAAATATGACGAGTTGCCACGACAGAAAGCTGCCAATCAAGTCAAAATCTGCCTCAGAAAATCCGAGAATGGAAAGGATGTCAATCCTGAGCAGAGCTATCCAGTGTGGTTTAGAGAGGAATTGAAATGATGATGAGATCCCGCTGGTAGTCTGATAACGTAACAGCCGGCCCCTGACATGACTCAGCAAGTGGGTGACACCCTCAGGGGCACCGCATGGACGATTGCATCAAACTTAATTGCATAATGCGTATCTGCTGCTATAGCACAGCTCATATGCATAGCACAGTCATTATGCATAGCATAGCTGGTTGCTGTGTGCCCCACTGCATTATGGCCGTTGTTATGTCTCTTAAGCTGTAGAAGCAATGCTAATATGCCCAAAATCCGCGGAAGCTCCAAACGGAGTGTGATGATGAACGTGAAAATTGATAACCGGACTCGGCAGACGCCACGAGTTAAATTTCCCCTGATTGTTGTTCATGCGTAACAGTGATTAAATTGAGCATAACAGTGCGTGGAAATATGTCAGCCCTGAACAGAATGCCTTACTAGGGTTGAAGCGCATCGTATGGAGAGCACAGCATTGCACTGTGCATTGGGAACGAATCAGCAGGAGTATTCAAAATGTATTCATAAAGAATAAAGCCTTATGCGAACTAGACTGCACAATTCTCCCATTGTTCCAACTATTGCCCACTCTTCCAATGGAGCCAATTTAAGGTTAAACATGGGCGTCAAATTTTTAAAAGCTCCAATCATGTGAAAGTATGCCATATTGTACGTATTCCAAAAATGTATAGTGTTTTAGTCAGTTTTACCCTATAACTCCAAAACGCATGGTTGTAAGGTGGTACAAACTAACATTTTGGAATCCTTATATTAGATGGACAATTTGCCATACATTTCAACTTGATTGAAGTCTTAAAAGTGTGACCCTTGTGTAACCTTACATTGGCCCCTATTAAAAGGTTATACCACAATTTGAGAGTACTAATCTATTTAGTATTGATATAGAGGGTCTATACTTACTACCAACAGGTTTAACTTTTTCTGTATGGGGGGGGGGGGTAACAAACTCCTTAAATGAAGGCCCTATGATTCTGCTCCTGCTCTTTAACCCTAACACCAAAAAATGCATTTAAAAAAAAAATTATCAACAGGGACAGACTTTTGACAACTAATTGGGTTTTTTATTCCCCCTAACTTCAAAACTTCACCTGTGTAATTTTAGGAAATCTCATTGCGGCCAATATGAATTTTTCTCGAAATTCCAGTTTAAAACACGTCCTCGAATGGAGAATGGGCATATAGGGCGTATATTACATACAAACATTCATGACCTTTGTAGGCTTATATGGCAAGATTCCTGCAATGGATTTTTCTGATTTTTTGCCGGGGTAATAGCCCTTGCATGAGCCTAATTTGATCAGTTATCAAATTGTGTCGCCACTGCTTAATATTGCTCTAAAAATAATAGACCATTTGCATGGGGTCCACTGCTGTGAGAAACTATCAATATCATGACCAATGGCTCTTACGGGGTAAATCCAAAAACCGTAATATGGTTAGCTGTTAAATTTAATTCCTACGCCAATAATTCTGAATTCCAATAACAATTTTAGCATATAAATAAAGTCCTATGTGACAAAATAAGACATATTTCATATAAATAAATAAAATTTAAAAATTGTGGGCAACTGACACAGCTTTTAAATTTTTATTCAGGTAACACATTTTCAATTTCACCAAACCCACCTTTGTGCAATTTTTGATTTCTGGCAGCCATTCTCGAGTAGAATTATGTTTGAATGCAGGCTTCAGTAGTAAGCATATCACTCAAAGATTTTTTTTAGGGCATATACTTAGTAATGTATCTTATTTTCTTATTAACAGGTAAGTGGCTTTGTGAAAAAACATTAGCAGGTATTGCTAAATATCCGACACCGAAAAGTAATCACAAAAAAATTGAAAAGATTGGTAGTACGGTTTTCCCACCTTTTTTTGTCCCGCGACCCCCATTTCTTGATACTTAGCTTGCGGCGACCCCCATTCTCCAATATATTCTCAGAAGAAATTTGAACCAGTCAGGAAAATTGAAGGTGGTTTTGAGAGGTGCGTCAGTGGCAAGCCAATTTTTCAGCCAGGGAAGGGGCTTGTAACAGTCTCCTATATTCGAAACCGAAGCTCTGAAAGCTCTGAATTGACTGATTGCAGGGAAGCAGGCAATCCTTAAACTTTTTCTCGGTGTTGGCATACTAGGTCACAAGTGTGCAACGAGTGTGGCAAAAATACCACTAATTCATTACTCGTGTTCCTTTTTGGTGTCTTTTGAACAGTCCTGTAAGTGGACAATTTATACTGATTGTGCGTCAAGGGCACAGAAATTTTAATCAAATACAGTTCAATCAATATGCAAATTAGGAGTGATTTCACTAAAGTATGTCTTCCCACAATAAAAAAGTCTGCAAAAGAATGTACAAGCATGTTTTTCCAAAGTGCAAGATGAATTGTGCTTCTCACTGACTAGATAAAACATGATTGGTAGGCAAATGTTCCATGCTTTACTATTATGAGAGATTATCCCAAGAAGGTGTCCTTTAATGACATACCACAGTGGCTCAAGTATATACTCAAATTGATTTCTACAGGATCCCTGTACACATGCCCTTTTGTATGAGATTTATTAATTATCTCCGGAGATGCCAGTGAAAACCAGTGTTGAAAAAAAATGCATGTGTGATGTGCTTGGCCGGACTCAACCGACAACCTCTTGCCAATTGAGCTTACAAGCCAGGGTAGGTAGTTGGAAGAGGAGCGATAAAATATCATCATAGGCGTAGGTGCGAAAGGTGGGGGGGGTGTCATGCAACTAGCGGAGAGCGTCAGAACTGTTGATTTACGATAGTTAATTATATTTGTTTTGAAAAATTTTAACACTTATTCTCATGGCAGACAAGGTGAATATTCTAATATATTCCTGGAGATGGCCAGTGAACGCAAGCATGAGAAACCCATATGACACTTGGCCGGACTTGAACCGGCAACATCCATATTAGCACGGCGCTCTGACAATTGACTAACAAGCCCAGGGTTGGTTAAGGAGCGATATATATCATCTATAGTGTTAGGCGCAAAAGGTGTCCATCGCTCTTCTAGTGGATAGCATCAGAACGATTATTTAATATACAATTATATTTGTTTTTCCTGGATGGCCAGCAAAACCCCTTTCACATTTCATGACAATTGGATACAATGGTCCTTTTGGAGAGGGGATTTGAACCAATCCTATAATGCATTGCCGTGCCTATATTGTACTCTACAAAGCACATGTCATACTAGGGATAAAAAGAAGTTTATATCAATGCTAGGTAGTTCGTACTCTCAAATGTGGTGTCACTTTTTCAAAGGGGCCCATTTAAGGTTACACGGTGGTCAAAACTTTTAAATTGACCCAATCCTGTTGAAAAGTATGTCATATTGTCAGTTAGTTAAAAGGCTGCCAAAAATATATAAGTTTGTGTCATCTATGACCATTGGTTTAGGAGTTATAGGGTAAAAATGGCAAAAAAGGTCAATTTCCATGGGTTACAGGGGTCCAAATCAGAAGTTGCCCCAATTTTGGTTAAAAAATTAAAAAAGTTGTTCAACTAGCAACGTGTCAAAATAAAGAATAGTTTGTAGCACTGAAAGGCATAGTTATCATTTTAGCAACAAAATACGTCATAAGTAGGTGTAAAAGGGGCTTCGGCTCAAATCGAAAAATACAGAAATCCTGTCAATCCCATCACCAACCACGTAAAACCACTAGAATCCCTCTACAACCCCACGTCAATCATACATCCAGGCAAATCCCTGTACAAATCCATCAAATTTAATCAAACAAGCGTGCACCTGTGCATTCTTATCAAAACTGGCTCAACTCGTAAAATATCAGAAAATTCCTGTCAATCCCATCACCATCCACGTAAAACCACTAGAATCCCTCTACAACCCCACGTCAATCATACATCCAGGCAAATCCCCTTGTACAAATCCTCAAATCTAATCAAACAGCGTGCACCTTTGCATTCTTATCAAAAAAGTGATTTATAAAAATAAAATTTAATCAAACAAACAAAGCGTGCATCTGTACATTCCTTAATCAAAAAATTGTTTATAAAAAATCAAAAATTTTAATCAAACAGCGTGCATCTGTGAATTCTATCAAAAAATTGATTTATAAAAAAATAATCTTAATTAAAATATAAAAGATGGTGCAAAATTCGAGAAATCTCCCCCGAAGAAATTAATCAGCTTCTAGAAGAACAAAATCAGAATTCCCAAAATCCTAAAATGGGAAGATCAGGAAGAAAATGCAGTCTAAAATACAGACTCGAAAATATCGAAACCAAAAATGGAGATCATGCATTCACTCTTCACGGAGGTGAAAAAGTTTGGGCAAAACATCTCTTCTCTTCTAGCAAAAAACTAGAAACCCGAAACCCCCGCTTCTACTACAACCTAAAGGTATGCGAAATCCAACAAAATGGACACAATACTTGATTTCATTTTTAACACCCAAAAACTAAAATCCCGACTGAATAAATTCCAGTCGGGATTTTTTTTTACTTCAAATTTTTTGGAGGATTACAGTCCCCCCTTTGGGAACAGCCATCAACTCTTGTCTAACGAAAGCCCGTCTTTGTGCACCTTCACTCGATAATACAAAATTGATCTCCTGGTTTTTAACCACACTATCGCTTACATAAGTGTTGAGACCCAATGCTTCTGTTTGCTCGCCTCTTGAATCCTCCTTCAGATTCTCCCGCTTCGTATAAGTACCTTAGTTTTACGTCGCTTGTAATCTGTTTTTCATTCTTTCAATTTTTGTGCGGCGCTGATTTTCCACCTATGTACTTTTCTTTTCCTTAAGCGCTTCATTGGTTCTTCCAATCAGTCTAGTTTTTGTTCGTCATTTTAGAGCTGCAATCACTCTGACCGTCTCAAAACCCACTCTTTAGATCTCACATTCTTTCACCGCTAGCTTCCCACAAAATTTTCTTGCCAGTCTGATAGCCAAATAGCCTTAACGCTAATATTTCTAATTGAATCTTTTTTTTTTTCAACATAGCCTGCGCTCGATGTTGGCCCCTGCCTCACCTCTATGAATGTTTACTTATGCTTTTTTTTCATCATTTTGTCACCTCTCCCGTGAATTCTCGTCCAGGATCTACCTGTAACAATTAGCTCAGTCAGCGTCCTTTTCTAGCGTAATTTTCTCGAAGCTTTTGCAACTTCCTCCGAACTTTTGGTGCTTAGAGGCTCTGCCTCTTATATCTGCTAGCTACAATCCCACAGGTAGAGCATATTTATAGAGCTTACGGCTTTTCCCAGGTCGATCATGAGGGAGAAACAATCAATCCGCTTTGTGATCTCATTGGGAACATCCAACAATCAAATTTGCTCTGTGGAATATAGGCTTGGCAGATAATCGCCACAAAGCCTGCTTTTTCAAAAAATGTCCCAGCTACAAATCCCTTACACTAACTTGGCTTCCTTCTGCTAGCCTTGTCCAATAGCGAAACGCCTTTCCAGTAACCTATCGGACTATAATAAATTTTTGCTAGTTATATCCATTATTTTTAGAATAAAGCAAATGATTCCGTAAACATTTTGGATTTACGTCCTGCGTAATCTTTTCGACACAACCCCAGAAAGACGAATTTGGTGGGCAGAGGCTAGAAGAAGACAGATGCTTTAGAAAGATACATAAAGCGCGGCAAGCGAAAGTGAAGTCTAAAAAAAATCCTCTCTAATTTGAGGGATTTTTTTATTGTCTTTCATTAGTTTATAGATTGCAATAGGCAGCACAGCGACTAAAGGGGTCTTAAAAATTTCATTATCTATTTGTCATACCAACTGAAATCAAATAGCTCTTCATCTCTTTTATCAGTTTCCCAGATTTGCACTTGCAAATTTTGTGATTTTGCTTCTATTTTTTTTTGTTCCCGATTTTTGCTTTTCTATTTCAGCATTTTATTAATTTTTTTTTCATTTGTACAAGACAAATTTTAATTCCAATTTTTTCCTCTCTTATTGACCTTCTTTCGAGAGAATGTCCCCCAGAGCTTGTTTTTTTTCCCAGCTGAATCCCAGCTTCCTCAGCTTTCTCTCGAATTTCTCGCTCCCTTTCATCAAGCTGTCAATTCGATGAGATTAGCTCTATTCCTGTGTTTGATTCCAGCCTTGTGATTCCTATAATCTCCTTCCTTCCGCTTCTCGTAAAAATATGAAATCTTCATTGCTATATTGATCCTGCAGCGATTGGAAAAAAACACTAGATCTTTTACGGTATTCAGATAGACTCAGCGGTTCTTTTGAATGCGCTCGTGTTTTTCTACTTTCTACCTTTTTTCATAGTCCGCTTTTCCGAGAGCCACGCTGGTTGCGCTTATCATTCCACCGACAATCGCCACACCTCCGAGAGGAATCGATACGACAGCTCCTACTCCACTTGCCAAGGTTCCGACTGCGCCAGTTCCAGTACCACTGCGATGATCCTGAAACTTGAGCGAGATGTAGAATACATTCCCCACACGTTTTGTATTTTCATCCTTAGCCTTATCTCGATGATCTACCTTCCAACCTTCCAAAAATTCTCTTCTGATTTCAGAGATTGTTGAGTCGAAATTGTACGCCTGATCCTCGTCCTTTGCTCTGGATTTCTGGTAAATTTGCGGGGCGCGTGGTTTCTTTCT
>JAMKCH010069778.1:0-32491 GCA_023653785.1 Ophioderma brevispina
GAATTGTTAATAGATGAAAACTCCTAAATTTCAGATGGGCTAAGGTACCGGGGGCCGGTGGCAAGGAAACAAAAAAAGGTTGCTTCAGCAGATGGAGAATGGCACACGATGAACGCGTGCATATATTTGTGAGATCTCCACCAAAAGTTATACAAGCTCCAAATTTGGTAGGTTGTTATCAGCACCTGTGAGAGGGGGCTGATGCTGCATAACTGGTTCGGCAAGATAAAATGGTCCCGAGATTATCAGTAAGGGCTAAAATGACTTGTAAGCTTTGTGATATTGTTTTTGTTTAACACTTACTTTCCCCCCACCCTTGATTTCTGTTACCACCATTCGAAAGGAATCTGGGCAAACTTATTATTCCTCCCATTTTTCCTCAGTTATCTCACATCCCCATCTAGTTCCCACCTGGCCTTTCACTTGTATGCCCATGACCTGACAAGAAAGTAGAAGCATAGGGGTAGAAGATTACAAGTTACATTTAAAGCCACCTTATAAGTTATGGAATCACCAGGTAAGCATCTGTAGCCTGGCCATTTTAATTTAGGCCTTAGACTTGTGACTGTCACGATTGCTAAGATTAGAAGTTGAATTGATGCTGAAACTTCAGCGGCTGGTCCATTTGGAATTCAAACTTACGTTATCATGTTTAACACGAGTCTCAGTCTAGAATCAATAAAGCTGACAGTGGCATGTGTATGGTACGTATACATGTCAGATCATGCATATGTAGACCATGCTGGAAGGGAGTAAGTGTAAAGTAGTAAAACAAGATTGTACAGGCTATCCAAATGAGGTGGCACATGCAAAGCAGCGAATCGTATAAAAATAATCGACAAATAAATCAAATGATGTTGTTTTGATATGATCAAACAACTGTGTGATTGTGGATAATTGTCATTGTCAGCGTTGAGTAGTTACAACATGAACATTGATTAGACATAAATTGCAGACCCGGAGAGGGGGGTTCCAGGCTAGGATAGCCTATCGACATGTGCATGTATGTACTGTTAGACTGCCTAATTATAGGATTCTGAACGCAGTCAACCGGCTCGAATAATCTTAATCACCACCCACGTCACGCCCCTGGCATATATAGCATAAACTTAGAGTATAATATAAAAATACATTTTTAAACAATATTTTTGAGTTTTAAAACATGCTAAAATTAGATTGATAAAGAAAAATAATTGGCGCAATTTAAATTTAACATATTAAAAAAACACGGTCCTTGTCCCGTCTATTGACGAGCGTTACCCAAATTCCCAAATGGAGTGTATGATGTGCTCTGGCCATTAACCCTCGAGTGCGGAACGCTATAAGTATTAAAGCATAACTTGCCAAAAAAAAATTTTTTCGGTAATTGATTAGTGCTTTGCTAAAAACGAAGCAAATATATCATGTATTTAAGTTTATCCTTGGAGTAAATTGTGTAAATGAAAATAATCAACCAAGCCATCGAGAATAGAAAGACTATTAACCCTATTATCTTGAACATATTGATATTTCGTGCAGAAATTACACAGAGTAACCAGTGTTTTACAACTTATTTAGCCAGTTGAGTGCAATTGCATTGGGTTGAAGATGAAGAAAACAAAATATACAAACCAAATCTTGATCTGGTGACCGTCCCACTGTATAGTATATTTCTAAATTATGTACGTATCTTAATGTGTATGGTGTGATGTCGGACATTTGTGGGAAGCAGCATGATTTCAAAGGAAAATGACGGCGTCGGATGGGGAGATTCTGCAAGCTTGATCCAAAGAGGTTGAAGCTGACTAGTTACTGATTTGTTTTGGGGGGGTACCCTCTAGATTAATCACCCAGTGTTTGGTCAAAATCAAATGTTCATGGAGTAGGGTTTTTGTTATTTGTTTTAATTTTGTCTTTTGCAATTAACCCTAAAGGAATTGCAGTTCTGCAAACACATTTTAAAATGACGTATGAAAAATCAAAATCTGAATTATAGCATATATTGGGGTGTAAAAATAATAAATGTGCATGTCCAGTTATGAGAAAAATGGTTGATGTAAAGAGCAATCAATTTTTAAAGGTTATTTACAGGTAGGCATACGCTCAATGTTTCTACAACAAGGGGAATAGTTGACACCAGAATGTGTATCTTAGTTTGCATCAGTATAAATACAGATCGCGCCGCTGTATATAATTGTCAGGCCATTGTATTTCTAGAACCCTTACCGTGGACCCCGTGTTTTTGTTTTGTTTAGTTGTGACCCGACTTCTGAGGGTGCATGTTATTAAAAATAAATAATTTTATATTTTTATGTTATTAAAAATAACGCACCGGTAGCCTCCTCAAACCCGATTCGTAGTAGATACGCCACGGGAAAAACCAAAGATAACAACAAAAGCGCTAGCACGAGAAGTTATGAAAAGGTATACCCCAAAACTCGTGCATTTGTTTGGCAGGTGTGACCAAAGGCATTCTTTGGGCCTGTGATTATCCCAGTATACTACAAAATTAGCAAAATCGTTATGAAAGATTGAAACAAAAGATGGCTTTGATTTGCACCATACTGCTATCTACTGAAGACCGTGATGAAGGTCTTGTGTTCTAAAAAATGATACTGACTTGTGCCATTGATAAAATGGATACTCATATTCTTAAATAGAGCAAGATCTAGTTGTAAGAAGGAACAAAGAGTAATAAATTTTACTTGTTATACTAAAGCCATCATAAAAATAACTCTAATTTATAATCTGGCACAACTTAAGATCCTGTCATTTCTGCAACCAACCTTGCCCTGATGAATAATACAATTTATTGTTGTGGAGAAATTTACTGCCCATGCCATTTAATTTGAAAAGCCAGGGAGGGATTTTAACCACTCCAAAGGCCCATCAACCATTCCAACAAGCCTGAGGTACGGGTGCAATTGCTGGTGGGTGGCTGCACCGCCTCGCAGAGATAGGCGTGAAACGGTCAGGCATGAAATGAAGCTAATTAACCTATCATATTGGAAGACAATACCGACACAGTTCTGCTATTGTTGATTAATCAGCGGGAAAAATATGGTGGATAACTGGCAAAGAAAGAATCACACGATCAATTTCCTGATTAAGCAGTGGTGGTCGAGATTGGTTTGAATATGCCGGTATTGAGATAGGATATTTCGTCAATTGAAAAAACAGGAGTGTGTTATGATATGAAAAAAAACTGTTTTATTCTCTTGCATAGGCTTCGTTTACTTCTCTTCGTTGGTTGGGTTTGAAGGAAAATGCTAGTATGCATAGCTGGCAAGGTAACAAAGTGCATGCCGAGGACAGTCATCATCAAAGCTGCACCGCTCGAGGCGATTCTGACACAAAGTATGAATGTTAACCAAGCCAAAAGTATTCTCAGAGGAATAATGAAGTCCACAATAGGCCCCCACTACGAAGAAGGTCTAGGAGTCCTTGGAATGGGATAGATACAGGAAAGGAAAATAAAACCTCCCAGTAGCACCAATTGATGTAATTTCAAACCAAACTGCATCCAAATGTCATCTAGTTTTGCTTAAAGCCATCGCCATTTTACATCCGTAAAGAGAGGAAGAGAGATTTTACCAATTATCTTCCAGTCAGTAAATCGTGTGATTGTCATCGTACTTATGCCAATTACTACAAGCCATAGTGCCCCATGCCATAATTCCAAATTTACCCCGGATGGAATAATGCCGCGTATCGCTATACACCACCAATGGTAACTCAAAACTGAACATATACTTTGCAATTTAAGTCCTACCAGATAGTTAGGGCTCGGAAACAATTGTAGGGCCTTTAGGCGAGTCAAGGGTGCCTAACATTAGTGTCTCTTACGGCTAAATCTGAGAATCCCATCTTTCTTAGACTGTCTATACTACAAATTTGTCAATAATCGACCCCCGGAATTCGCCGTCATTTGTTGTTGCCCTGAGATTTTTCCATTAAAAAAATCATAGCATAACCTCTTGCTGCTAACTGTATAGGATCCGCATCATCATTTACGATGTTTTAAAATCAAAGGGGAGCGGACAAGCGCAAGCCTGCATAAGCGTGCTCCCTTATTGTGTCTCACTGGTGTCGTTTTGGTAAGTGATGCTCGTTCACAAAATGGACAGAATTAGACAAGGGATGGAATCAGAAAAGGGCTTGCCCATGTTTAATTTTATTCAATGGAGGATAAACCACAGGGTGGATTCACTGAAGTGTCTCGTAACAGAAAAAGGACATGCCTGCACCTTGTCTGCCCTACTTTTGTCATCCAAATGTGTTAACATGTACTTCACCGGCCAACGGTCAGTTATTCAGTTGGAAGTGATTCATTTTTTTTTAAATATTTTGCAAATTTTTTAATTTTTTAGGTTTTTTCTTTTTTTAATTTTCAACTTTCAATATTTGTAAAAAATGTAGAAACAAAAATTTAGGTAAAACTGTACTTAAATTGCACTTGCTTTACAAGCAGAATACAAAATTTAAAAATCAAAACTTAAATAAGGAAATCACAATCAGAGGAAATGGGTGCCTGAGGTTTTTGGCCAATTAAAAACAAACAAACAGTAGATTAAAGGTGAATATTTTCTGATCCTAGCACCTTCAAATTGTGTTGATATGGTCATAGATATTATGAGCAAATGTTGTATAACCAAGATCATATAGTCTGATTGTTTAATTTGTCCATTTTTATGGACAGAAACCGGTGGGTGGAAGTCGGTGGGGACGGATGCCCCTAAGTCCAAAAACCTCCAAAATAAACTCCTAAAGAGGCTAAAAAGTTTTTAAAAAAAGAAATTTGTATGAAGTAACCAAAAATTAGGGCTGTTTATGTTTTTTTGTCAAAAAATTTAACATTTCATTAAAAAAATCCACTTTGCCAAATTCCCCCTTGCAATTTTTGGGAAGTCCCTTTTGAAAAACATATTTGAAAAAAATTACCTAAATTTTTTTTTAAATGGATATGGACTGAGAATAGAAGCAAAGGAAAAACAAACAACGTAATTGACAGAACATTAGAAAGTGAGAAATCATGAAAAATTAATTGCAGCAGAAAAGTCTATTTCTGCCTCCGGAACAGTGACTGGTTGGTTTACTTTAAAAATGTTAAGTGGAACAGTTACATTAGATCCATTGCCATTTAATACACACACTTTCACCATTTCTTTAATAATCACTTCATCTTTTACCCGTGCGTAGTAGCATTTTGTTTACTCAAACTACAAACACTTCTCATCAAATCACTAATCAAATTGCTGTGATAGAAACTGCTCTGGTCATCACTGTCACCTAAGGGTGCTTGTCAACACTTGAAGAAGTCAAAAAACGGCTGCAACAAACATCTCTCTCTCCTTTCCCAAGACCTTGTAAAGAGGGCAACAGACGCTTCTAAGATATTTCGTATTTGAAATAAAGTGTGAAGGATGTTGACAGCTAGTTTAGCGGAGTAAGTTTAGTCC
Source organism: Ophioderma brevispina (assembly GCA_023653785.1). Classification (NCBI taxonomy): domain Eukaryota; kingdom Metazoa; phylum Echinodermata; class Ophiuroidea; order Amphilepidida; family Ophiodermatidae; genus Ophioderma; species Ophioderma brevispina. The sequence goes on from JAMKCH010069778.1 coordinate 5,439, forward strand.
CTGGGCACAGGCAATTGGTTTGCTAATTCAAACACATGGCATTCCGATGGGCCAACAAACAAATGTTTCGGCAATGAACTTGAATATTATGACCAGGTACTGATGGATTGTTCAGGTATTAAAAAATTGTCTCACATACCCATGTTCATAAGGAGTGGAAGTTACTACATTGTGCATAGCCCTATCCCCTATGCACTATGTTTTTAGCTGCCAAAACAAAAAAAACAAAATTGGCTGCGAAGTGGTAATTAAACAAAAATGTTGGTTCAAAATAGAATAAAAAATAATTTGGCATAGCACTTTCTCATTTTCTCAAAATAAAAAGCATGGCATATAGCTTTTTTGCCTAATGTATTTTATGCGACTAAAAAAAAAACCACCTGTTTTTAATGGTTAAAAATCCACTTTTATTCCGAGGACCCTTTCGAACAGGCATACGTTGGCTCCTTATATGAGTAGGCATGAGGGGAGGTGTGAGATTTTCGACCCCAACCTTGTGGACACCATTGCCAGAGCCAGAGTATTCATCTTGTGCTGATCACAGTAGCAGTATTGACTTACTTCCGTATATGCAAAAATATCCATAGAAACCCCTCATTTTTCTAAGATATTCGGAGATTAGTTTCCATTTACACGCATTATTCTCTATATGGGTCGATTGATAACGTTAATCTATTCCATGCAGTTACTAATTAGATATATCTTTGGCAGCTGCGACACAGACTAGACCGTAGGTAAAATTACGTCTGCAACAAAACCGCCATACACTTGAGGTTAGTGAGGGAGGGAGACCTGCTCCTGGAGCATGGTTTGGTGGTCAAAAACTACTGCTTGCATTTATTGCATATATGGCATTCTCAGTAACCAATAACATATAGACCTCTGAAGGCCCTTTAAGCCTTTTAACGATTTGTCTCTGATGGCTAATTCGGTTAGGTCATAAACCCTATTTTTCTTGAACGAGCACGGGTTATGTAATGTTTATTAAATCATGGTACATCAATCATTTGATCAAAAATTACCAATTCATTAAAAACCATTTTTTTTTAAATTATTACAAACACTCTACCATTCAAACCACAAAAGTTAAGCTTTTCTTGCTTTACTGTCTATCATCGAACCATTATGGGTCCATTGAAGGAACTGGTTCATGATGCATTGAGGTAAAATTTTATGACTATTATATCTCAACAACAAAAATGATCAGTACGAACTTATAAATTGAATTATGCGTTAATGATACACTCTTTAAATAATGGCAACTTTTAAATATTTCCGCAAAATGAAAAATCTTATGTATGTCTAAAAACAAATTACTTCCTATTATAGGGGACAAGTGGGCTCGGTTTCTATGGCAAATAAAAAAAGCATCTTATTTTATCTAGGATGGCGTGCCGGTCAAGTGGAAGGATTCCCATTTGACATTTTGCCTAGACCTGCCCAAAAGATCAAAATGGCATTCCTCTATGGACTCTATGCTACCTAGGAGCGATGGTATCTATCTCTCTGGGCCCAATATAATGGAAATCATTTTCAAATTGTCAAAATATCATTTTCTGTGATTTTATTAGAGAGTTATGGATGAGGCTTGAACTGACACTTAATCTTACAAAAGAGTAGGCAAAGTATGACATGCTCTTAACGAGCTGTTGGGCGTTTTAGTGGGGACACATCCCTCCCTGTGGGAAGACTCAGCAAACCTCCACAGAGGGGTGTGTATTTTAAATACAGTTTCCAATGGGCTATCCATTTAGAATATACAAACTTTCCCCTGTGGAAGGACATAATCAGAGTCTAACAGAGGGAGGGTAGAGTTTTCAAGCAGCCAGCATGGGATTTCCATGTAAAGATTCCATTCCCCCAGCAGAAGTTAAATCTCCAACAGGGTTGAAACAAAATTTCAAATGTTAGTAGTCCGTTAGGGAACCTGCGAAAATGATAAAGTGTTGTCTAAGGTTATGCCATCATAAAATCTTCAAATTTCTGAGTACAGTCAAAATTTCCTACGTATATTGTATTGACATTGTAATTAAATTTTATTTTCATAAAAAACATTATCACATCGACAATGATGGGAGTCTAGCACTTAAAAGTTAAAAATCATTTTATATTTCCCATCCTCAATTTTCCCATCCCCTCGCCATATAAAAAAAATAGCGCTCCCTAAGTTTAAACAATGCAACCAGATACGACCAAAAAATGTTATCACTGGTTTAAATGGTGGGTGACCCAATCATGGTCCCAGTACCACATTATTTTCCATTGCTTTCTCCATTCACGGGGAAGCATATCACCAAAACCACTAATACAAGTTTTTGAGTTAAAGAGTGGTCAAATGTTTGGTGTCTCTAAGCAAAAATGTGTTACTAATTGTTCATAACATCAAAAGGGAGGAAACATTTCCTGGGCCTTCAAAATTTCACTGGGTTAATGAGAGAAAAATATGCTTCTGTACAAAAATACAATTTTGATTGAGTATTGGGAAGCCCAAGGTTGTCAAATGGTCACCCACCTTAATTGTATTTCCATCCTTTTTGCATGTGAGAACAATACAGATCAAATCTTCAAATATGGCAAAACTTATGTATGTGGTGGTATAAACCCTATGTCGATACCACTCATTGACCACATATTGAGGGAGTTATGGTGTTACAGCTATTATTTGCTTTCCCACCTGTAGGTAAGTCTAACTAAGTCCTACTGGAAGTTACCCAAATCTGGTCAGACCTCTCGAAAATCACGTAAAAGCTTCCTGGACTGCAAAGTCAGCCCTCGGAGAGCAAACACACTCCAACTTAAGCATAATGCTCATTTGACTAAGCATCGATGCATCATTCATGGCAGTGTACAAAAAATATGAGGGGACACTTAAAAAATGCCCCTGTTTGTATGGAAGTGTGTAATAATTGGTTTTCTCGTCCTTCTCAGCCGTGATTATCGACCGGTATTAATGACTTGTATCGGGAAGGGGGGATAAATTGGTAGGTTGGTTATAAGCAATTATCTATGATGCGGTTGTTTGGGCAGATGGGAAGTCTTCATATGCTAAGGCTTGATCTGTCGCAAGTGGAAAAGGCAGCAAAAAGGATTAAAGTGATCAATACGAGATGGGTTTTTTTTTATTTCCTATTGTTGGCAGGCAGTAGAAGTAATAGGAGCGGCACCAGTGTAAAATCAGGGGGGGGGGGCATGTTATGCACGATTAACTAAAAAAAACACCCTATTTTTATGCAATTTATGGCTTAAAACTGTTTCCTGAATTTTGAAATACTCAAGGGGGTGGCCACACTTGCCAACACCCCTGGCACCGCCTTGGACAGTGATAGTAGGGTTTGGCATCATAATAGGATCAAATATAATAAAGGTGTTAAGCTAGGGGATATGGTCCAGTGGGGTGACAGCTGAAATTCTCACATACCTTTATGGTTCGCCTTGTTGGTGTTAAACACCCACAGGGTGGTACAGGGGGTGTGGGTTTATAATGACCAACTTATGGAGACTTTGTCTTAACCATCAAGTCAGGCTCATTAGTCGGCCTGGGGTTTCCGGGGCGGGGTAGTACCCCAGATTTAGATGCGGACCGGTGTTCAAATAAAAATAATCTATTTTGAGAATGAAAAAGGTAAAAAAATATAATGTTTTTTAATTTGTCTTTTTTTATGAAAATGTATAATTGGAAAAACAGTGTTTTGGTAATAAAAAAAAAGCTATCAAGGAAAACAATGTGTTTTTGACTCACAACATGTTTTTCTCAATAAAACAATGTTTTCCAATACAAAAGGTGTTGTTCTAGGTCAAAACACACCTCTTTCATAAGACTGAAACATGTATTACATATTCCTACACAACGTTAAAATCGTATAACAGGCTGCTATTAATACAGAGTCATGCATTGTGTTACAATGTTACTGCTTAATTGAAATTTAATAGTAGCAACCCACCCAAAAGCATTCAAATTCACACAGCAAGGCCAGTGGATTACCCAGAGATTGCCAAACAGCTTTTGAGGTTTCCTAAAGATAAGGGCCATTGGGGACAAGGATATCAGAGTCTGGTTGAAAAAACCTGGCCACAGGGTTAAGCTCAGCCTGTGGGGTGGATATGTGTTGGGGTGTGCACTTCTGGAAAGAGACATGGCAATTTTTAGAAGGAGTTTTGAGTGTGACAGCTGCAAAACCACTTTTGCTGATTTTTTGATAAAAAGGACCCAAAATCAGAGGAAATTGAAAAGAAAGTCCACTTTTTGGTGATGAGAGGATCAAAAACTCCACAAAAGGACCGTTTGGGGTGGTTAGGTCCACTTTACCCAAAAAAGTCACTTTTTCAGCTATCGCACCATAATAAATCCTGCATACCGCCCTGGGACCACAATTTTACTCCCATGGTTCCTGCAGAAGGTGGAAAAGTGAAGTGTGTATGGGTGGGTCAAATATCAAATTGATTGTATTACTGTTCAAAACCTTGGGACAATATTCATTAGTCAAAAGAATCAGAAAATATAGTATATAAAGGTTTTAGGCTCATAGGAAGTAAAAAATGATACATTCTGTGATTTGATTAAAATATCTCAAAATGATTATTTCACAAACGTATTTCATACTAAGAATAGTTGTGTCCTATTGGATGACTCATTGCCTGGTAACACTTAAAATTAAAGTTATTTAAATCGTAGTAGTAGGTAAACATCCCTGAGCTCTACACCTTTCTTTCAGTATCTGTGCTTGGGTCATTAATGATATAACCTCTCTGAAGGTAACCAATTAAAAGAGCCTTTGATATATCTGTGTTCTTACCATGTCTCTGATGGTCAGTACATCATACAACCATATGAAAAACCGATCCAATGGTCAGTGTCAGTGTCCCCAATTGCATCTCTTTACATGATTTTTCTGAATTGGGAGGGGGTGGAGTGGTTTGTTCCAAATTTGCAAAAAACTTTGTTGTGAGTTATGACACTGAGTGCAACTCGTAGGCCAATACCCAGGGATTAGAGCATTGGGAAAATAGGAATTAAACATGGCAACCAGCAAAGCTAACAATAGACGTTATGAGGTTGTAATTCAGCTTTATAGATCATAAATCTGTGGGTCAGTATGTGCGGTTTTCTAGGTAGGGTTTATAGAAAACAAGTTAAGAGAGACGAGAGGGGGGGGAGGGAGAGGAGAGAGAACTTTTGCTCTTATTCCTTGCTGTGGCAGTTAGATTTTAAGCAGAATTGCTTTGCTGTGATTTAAGTTTGCACTAAGTTGGGTGCAGTAGACATCCACATGGATGCACTCACACACAAAATGACAAAAAGTACTCTCCCATGAATTAAGGCAAAATGTTTTGCACTGAGGAAAAAAATGTCCTGTGTGGCTATTTAAATATGACCTGGCGAACGGTACCAAACACCAAAAATGCCAATGTACTTAATTGAGGAAGGAAAAATGCACAAATAGTGATTGCATAGTCAAAGGAAGGACGCCATGGGGGAATGAAATCGCTGGGTGGGGCAGCGACAATGTCATAGACGGTATCCCGGCCGGTCATGGGCCCTGGTTCGAGACCATCCGAAATTCCGACTTTTCACTCCTCATTCCCCTTATTCCTTTCACTACATCCCGGGAGGAGGCTCGACAACAGATGGGGCATTAGGGATATAGTGTAACCCCCCCCCCCCCCCCCCCCCCCCCCCTTTTTTTTTTTTTTTTCCCCAAAGTGTGGAGAGCATGGCCCACAAGTTTGGTATTTGCCTTTGTTAGTTGGTCCATGGGTCAAGTCCCATCAGCAGAGTCGTACTTGTATGTAATCAGTACTATCAATTCTGGATATGATGGTACAAGGAAACTATTAATAAAATGGAATTGTGCTTGTGCCCTTCCCATGGACTTGAAACCATGAGAATATTCCACCCTTCGGTCGGTGGGAGACGTTAAGCTGTCGATCCCGTGTTACACGGAAATCACACCAGTGAATGAAATCACAATGTGTATGATGTGAAATCTTGACGTACCAGGTCATCCCAGGGGTCCCAATGGGGCATTATTTATGCCAGAGGGGACTGGATGAAATAACTTTTTTTGGCAAAGAATTGCATTCCCCTTCGCTTCCATTAAAAATATTTGCACTTCCACAATTTATGAAGATTTTCCTTTAAAAGTTTATCTCCCCATTCCTTTTTCTGATGAAATATTCATGTTCCCCCTTTTGATGATCTAGTACCTCAGCGTTAACCAGGCCGTAAGGGGTAGTCTATAAAATTTATAGCAATAAATAAAATCCTATCGAAACCCACAGCCACAAAACAGTGTCATAATAGAAATCCTCACAACAGAATTGTCTACAATGATAAACAACAAGCTCCATACAGGTGAATTATTGAAGCATTTGAGCTATACATCAGTCACAGCTAGCACACCGTGCTCAAATGGCCAGCAGCACTAGCGGATCCAATCACTCACTCCTTGCAAAACGAACAAGCATTCGGTGCTGATGGCTGGAATCAATTGTGAGACAAGGCGGGGTAAAACACTGCACTTCTTCAAAATTATATTGACTTTTGACACTGAAAGCGCTGATCAATGTGATCAGTTATTACCTGCAATGAAGATGTACGCTGTAAAGCATCAAGCTTTCGTATGTTATACTCTTGCATAACCATGCACAAAATGCTGTTATGATTAACAGGGATAGTTGGCAACCTTGTGAGGTGGTTTCCTGATGGACATTACTCTAGTTACCCTGGGGACATTTCAAAGACTATAGATACCAAGTACAGTGCCGACTGGCGGTTCCAACTGAATTCCATGCACCCAAGGAAAAGCAAAAGCACAAAGGATTTAAAGATACAAGGGGTATGTGCAAGAAGGCCCCAATCGCAATAGTGCCATTTGTCAGTTGTGTTCTTATTAAGTGTTTATTACTTGACAAAATCTAACACCTGGCAGGCTATGCAGATGACCTAAACCCTCGGATAGCAATCCCAGACAGGGGTAATACTGAATTCATTTGGAATAGCTCCGATCAGGTCTGATCATGATGGTTGTCAATACAATTTCTAGGCAGTCCCAAGGTTTGTGATTCCCCTGGCTTTTTTAAAAGACTACTGTTGATAACTGTTTTTTTTTCCAGGATTACCCAGCTGTGGGGCGCGGATATGTGGCTCCCACCAATCGAACTTAATCTGGCCCGGGCCAAGCTACACCCACCCCCAAGTTTTGTGAACGTACGACCCCCGGCCTCCGAGAAAAGAAAAGGGCGGACAGACACACAGAGAGACAGATACATGTGTCCTAGATAATATAGATTAGTCCAGGTATATACAGTGGCATGTGGACCTATGCATTAATCCAGGGGGCGCCAGGGTAAACTCATAGGTAGGGCGACGAAATCATAGGAGGTGGGGAAACATTACACGATTACCTCATAGTAGGTAAAAAACCCTAATTTTTTACACAATTTATTGCATAAACTCCCTGTTTTTTCCGAATTTTGAAAAAGTCTCAGGGGGGGGAAGCGCCCCCCCTTGCCCACCCCCTGGTTTGCTGCCAACCCTGCATTAATCATGACCATGATCACAGTTGTCTTCTAGGGGATGTGAAGTTCATCTGGAATAGACATTTTTTTTTGCTTCATTGATACATCGGGGTTGACAGTTAGAGTTAGTTTAGGGTGAGGGTTTGTGAATTGTGATTTGTGCCTTTTCAAACAACAGAGTGAAGTGAAGTTTAAGGTTTAGTTAGCGAAAAGGGTTAGCCTAAGGTATATGGTCTAAACATAGAAAAATACGTAGAAAACTGGCCAGAAGAAAAACCTTTCTGGGAAAAGAGGTAAACCTATTATGAATCTACCCTCACCCCTATTCACTCAACCTTTGTGTTGCCATTACCAAAAAAAACATTTTGATAACCACAAGTCTGTTCGTGTTCACCAAAACTCAGTTTGTACATGCAAATTCTGAGTGGAGCAATTTTCTAAAGCACTTTATACTGGTATTTAAGGTTCTATTTTTGGGGACTATCGCACGAAGTTAAGTGACATGTATTCACGAATGGACCCAGATTTATTTGATTAAGGGAAGTACATAGGTATTTTTAAGCCAAATTGCAGAAATATTATATTAATTTAAGTATTTTTTATCACAAGGGGAAAAGAGACAGAATCCGACCGACAGACACGAAAGCAAGGAGTGGGGAGAAATTATAGTAGCATTAATAGCATATATCTCCCCATGTTTCATATTTGGCCTGCTTTACCTCAGTTTTGGCATGCAATTCTGAAAGATCATTATATACGATAAATGATTGTATAAAAACGAGATAGACTGATAGAGCTCATTAGAATGTATAGATGAATGCATGATGATAACTCCACGAATATCAAATGACACAATATTACTACTTTTCAAAAATAAATCGTATAAAGGACTATCCCGTAATCTCACAGCGAGGCTAGTTCACTAAGGAACAAAAGACATGTAAGACTTATAATGAGGTCATCAGGTGAATCATTGAAGCTTGTACTAAGGTATCAACGGCTCTTGGGTTTGGTTATGTAAAATGCGGACAAAGACATGATATCTGAATAAAAGTGTCTACTTGTACTTTCTCATCAGTGGCGAGCGCCATCTTTTTCTGGGGGAATGGGGGGGAGGAAGGGGTAAAGTGAATTTTTGGGGAAAAATATTAATTTTGAAAGATTTAAAATCAAAATGTGTGCGTAGCATGCGAAAATTGCTGATTTTAACCAATATGAGGGATTTATGGCCCAAATCATGGATTTTTGCCACAATCCATGGGGGGCAGAAAAAAGAGGGGAAATTTTCGTCGCACACCAACACCCACCGTTTCCCCCTCATCTACATCTTTATAATTTTACAACCACTCAGAATGCTTAAGATGTACTGATAAAGAACTAGTAAGTTGTACTTATTGAATTATATTTCCTGCTTGAATCTACATTGGCAGATCAGTGATATAGAAACACTGACTTTTGGATTAAAAAAGTGGTTTCCACTGTTTTTAGCACACAATGCAAAGATAGCCGAAAACTATCGCGATATCACTGTGCGTGGTTGCAACCCCCCCACATTGAAATATTAACTCTGGCACAAATTCATTTGATTTTCCCTAGTGACACGACTGTGACCACTATCGGCTGGTAACAAGCACAGGCACATTGGTTTGATTTCTAAATAGGTCCATGCACATCTGGCTGTGTCTAATGAGGTATCATTGTTAGTGGAGCTGCGGCGCAGTAAAATTATGTCTTCAGCTCCTTTCTTCGAACTTTCGTGGAAACTGGATGGAGGTCGACTCATTCCTCACAACAAACAAACTTCCTTTTTTTGGCCGTCCCTTATCTGGTCCAATTGACCCTTCTTCTAATTTGTAGTAACTATGGCCTTTAAATTTACAAAACTGATTTCAGAGGATCCAAGCCCGCAAGCCTTTTATTTAGTGGATTCTGAAGCCGTTCGTCTTATTTAGGAAGCCAAGGTATTAAAATACAGACCTTGGGACCTAGGGGACAATGTTCCCGTGTTGGTAGAAATCAAAGCTGTGTGCATGTATGAGTTCCCAAACCATGCCTGATCTTCTGTCCTGTCTTTTGTTTTTGGGAAGCGGTTAGGTGTTGACATTGCAAAAATAAATATTTACTTCAACTGTTGACATTCGGTGGAGATCAAAATACAGGAAATTGTGTTGAAAGCACTATAAGTAATTCGCTAATCAGACAAATCGAAACCAAAATCATCAAAAAATCAGACCTTGTGGATTGTCAGATCAGTATACACAGGATACGCTAGTCCTTAAACATACCCTCCCCGTGATAAAATGACTCCCAGGAACCATGAAGCAACACCGACCACCCACCTGTGTAAGGCCACCAAAATCTGGCCATTATACGTATCAATTAGCTGTCTGTTCGGGACACTCTTATCTACAACACGTAATGACCATGGAGAAGATGCCGTATTTCTTTGAAACAATGCCATATTCTTCCTTTTCTGTCAACATTTTTCCTTTTCCGGTTGCAAAGACAACGCGCACCCCTAACTTACAAGATTTCTACAGACTTACTTCACATTGTTAAGCTCATTCCTGCCAATTGCAGGTATTTGTTCAATTCGGATATTACATCATTTGATAGTGTTCTTTAATAATTGCCGGGGTGCCCAGATGGGGGAGCGACCCACAACACACTGATTTACACCTCCACTTCGACGATATTCTGTTCTGATCAGTTAACTGTTCTCCACTAATGACCACAAATGGGGACAGTCATATGTAACAGGAGACTGCAAATCTAGCTCACAATTGTTCACCACTGCTTTGGTAATGTGTTGGAAGTAAACCATGGCAACGGCCGTAAAGAAAAACTGCTACTGTGTGTTCGTGTGATTAGAAAAGTAATAAAAAGGCTGATTGTGAGGCATTTGGTTTATGGCTACAGCACAGAGTATTAAGTTAATGGAAGAGCACAAAAAATCTGAAAGGGTAGTTATTATTCCGTGGGCATTTAAAAAAATCTATAAGTGAGAAGGAAATCGGTTTTGTGTTTACCTAATAAGATTTTTCCACTTCTACTTGAAAATAGAAACAAAATAAAACTGAACAGAATTTCTAATGAAAATGGTTAAAAATTAATTCAGAAAGAGTTGCCCCTGAGAAATGCAGAAAATTAAATTGAAATCAAGACTAAAACTATGGAAAGATTTCCTTTCTCCATGCTGGTAATAATACTGCCACGATCATGAATCACTAGAGTCTCTTCCACAAATAAACTGGCACTTGTCACATACATTAATATGCGATATCAATGGAAACAACAAAAAAAAATTTCAAGCTTGGTTCATTGAAAGAGATTAGGGTTAGTGTGTATAGGGAACAGGGGGAGGCACCAGGAGGGTGGCAGGGGGGCAGCCGCCCCCTGAGATTTCACAATTAAGGAAAAACCGGAGTTTTAAGCAATAAATTTGTGTTAAATAGGTTTTTTACCTATATGGAGTAATCGTGTAATGTCACCCCCTATGATTTACCCTGGCTACCAGACTAGGGAACTCAGGGGTTATAGAGTTAGGTTACAATTAGCGTCATAACCAGGGGCGGATCCAGGATTTGAAAACTTACCGTGAGGGGCACGCCCCGGAAGTGCACCCTCCCCCCCCTATGATTCCGTGCCCCCCCTGCTATCCCACACAAGTGGTGTTATAACTAATTAATGTTTGGTATACGAATCTCAAAGTGCAGATTCTTGTGACAGGGGTTAAATTTTTTTTCCATTGTATGTATTTTGTGACCGCGGTTTCTAGGGATCGGGTGGGAAAAGTTCCCCCCCCCCTGCCATCCCTTTTCCGCCTCCCCCTCTGTAACGATGGCGCTCCTTTACCGGGATGTTTATACTACTTCGTCCACACACCGACCCCCCCCCCCATGTTTTTACTTTTTCTCGCTTCGACTTTTTTTCTCCCTGACGAAGTCAGGCCACACACTCGGTCGCTCCTCGCTTCGTTTTTTTACCTTCTCCCGTCTTGCTCCTTTTCCCTTTTGTCTTCTCCTTCTTTTCTTTCCCACCCCTCCCTTTTTTCCCCCCCCCCTCTTTTTGTTCTTGTTTTTTTTTTTTTTTTTTTTTTTTTTTTTTTTTTTTTTTTGTTTTTTTTTTTTTTTTTTTCCCCCCCCCCCCCCCCCCCCCCTCTATTTTGTTTTCACTAATGAATTGTGCTCTCATAAACCAGTGATGTTTTTATTATGGACCTGCACTACCCCAATTTCGATGCAGAAAGCAGTTTGTCCAATTTGGATATTAAAGTATCGAGATGTATTCATAGATTTGGGACAATGTCAAGTGGGCTAGTGTGGCCATTAAAGACAACCATCAACAAAAACTTTAACTTCCGAAAACCTCATCGGATTAGTAAAACAATACAAACTGTTGGCTACCAGTGGCCCGCACACCATGAGGACTTGCAAATGGGGGTGGCTGAAGGGGTGTCAAAGGCCTTTTTTTATTGAGGGGGCCCCCATATTTGTCGGTCCCTTCGCCCATAGACCCACTGACAAAAAATCGTTCTTTGTGCTCGCGGGAGCAGAATGTCTGGCGGGGGCAAGGCGGTTTGTTTGGGGGGGGGCTTGCGCCCCCCTGCCCCCCGCTGGTTACGACACCACTGGGTTGGCCTTTTCGAAAATTACATGTGTAAAATCACAGCCGTCATTGAAACAGTCAAAAGCCTCTTACTGTCGATTTAATTGTTTTATTTCAAGTCTATAACGGCCCTGTCACACCTGTCCGCCCGCCCCCTACCAGCTTATTGGTCGAAATACCACATTCTTATATGAGCCCTTACTTATTTTTGTATTAATGGGACTTATCCTTTTCAACCGAACTCTGGTGATTCCTGACTGTCTTTGTCCTGTCGTGATATTTCCAGGCCTATCCATTACCCGACCACAATTGGTTGCTGACAACACCAACAATATAAGCAATTCCGGTACCAAAGAGTAATTTACACGGAGATCTCAATTTAGGGATTGGTAGAGAGCTAGTATTAATACACTTCATCTAGCCTCTACAACTATAACATCGAAGCCAAAATCACTTAATGACACGGCTAATTTATTATCCAAAAATGATACGCAAGAGGGTTAACGAAATATTGAACTGTGAATCAGCTGCGTCACCTGGTCAAAGACTGCCAATTGCGGAGTGAACAACATATTTGAATTGCCATGAATATTCACACCAGTTAGAATCGAACCGTTCAATTTTTTATAAGTGCCTGACCGTCCAACACCACGCCAGCCGGGACCTCTCTGAACACTACGAGCTAAAACTCTTGGTGCACCAGTTTTATCCTATCCCCAGTTACTACATTAAGATATTGGAATCTTTCATAACCAGTCTTTCCCCGATGATTTCCTGTATGCAAAATTTAAAGCTTTTGGTGTGATTTAGACTGTCTATTATCAAGGTGCTGGTTGCTTGTAGCAGGTTGGAAGTCCCTTAGGGGTAACAGTTACGGTTTTTATGGCTGATGTGATTTAGGTGATTGTTTTGTGCGAAATCCAAACCAAGCTGCAAATTCCATGGGAGGGAAAACTGGCTATGTTTATAATCCACCTCGTTAGTTATGGCAAATTAATTTGCCACTTTTGATATTATCTGTAACAATTTCTAAGTATAAAGTAATCCCTTTGTACATCCCTTGCAAGTTGCACAACCAACATCTCCCATGGGGTGACCGTTTACGAGAGCCAACCAAAAATAAAGGGGGTATTTGGCGGTCATGTTGGGCGATCACCACGAAGGCGTGAGTAAGATTAAAACCCCTGTCTCCCATAATCATTTTAAGGCAGATTACACAAAAAATTGTAAGATTAAATGTTGTACATTAGTCGACTAGTCTGAAAGGCTCAAGGGATTTCACACCAAGCGATGGCCTCATTTATTGTGGCAGTATAGTATCCTGCTGAGGTAGTAGTTACATAAAAAGCATGAGAGAAGCATTATAACAAAGTTATTGAAAATACCCAACCTGACTTAACTAAGCATTTGCAGATGACACAACCCTCCCTCAGTTTATCTAAGGTAGGGACAGGAGGAGTTTTATGGATTCACAATTTCTTTCAATTTGATATTGACGGTGTAAAACACCTATGAGATGCTTAAAAGGTTTATTGGCAAAAACAAGTACAAAAGAAAACACACTAGTTTTGAATTGCCTGCTATCATAATCATCCCCATAGAAAGCATGCTTTGATTTTCGGTCGTGCATGACAGAAAATCTAAAAATGATATTTAATGACCCTTATTAAATGAAATTGTTCAAAGTTCTGTTTTTGTCCCGGATTCCTGGATACATGTGGAAAAACTCTGACACGGAAGATTTAGTGAATCCCAAAAGCAAAATCCAGCCTTTTCAGTAAGTTATTTTGTTCATTACCAAATAAAAGTCACAGAGAAACAAGTGTTGGAAAGTGATTGTCATATTTTTGACATCGTGGTTACTCATTGGCCATTGGCGTATTGAATTCTGACTCCCTCTTCAATTCTAATCAAACTTGTTATAAATCAAGAAATGTAATTTATGCCAATGTCCACTAGCACAAGAGGCTGTTTAAGTTGTTAATTCCCACATTAGTATGGAAGAAAACAGGAACAAACCAAGTGAAGATGAACTTTGTGCCCTCGGGCGTGGAATTCAAGATAGAAAATCCAGATTGTAGGAGACGAAGGAGGAAGGATGGGTCGTATGAATTACGGAAATCACATATTTATTGAAAGATGCCCCACGGTATGTTGCTGCGGAAAGAATTGGTTAAGGTTAATTGGGACAATTTTTATGTTGCGACACAGCACATGATTCTAACGATTCGATGTGTAACCTCTAGTAGACCAGAAACATGATGTTGGTAACTTCACGGACCCTGATATCAGACAAAGATAAACGCAAGGACAGTTTTGGCACACAAAATATCTGAAAGTTAAATTTGGTGGGGAGATCTTTATGCACTTACTGGAATCGGAAGCATCTGGTGATGTCAAACTGAAACTTCATTTTGAAGTTTCATTTGTGGAATATGGTCAATGTTAAGCATTTTCAGTGGTTTTATGCCACAGAAATACCAAAGCTAATGTGGAGAAGGACTTTTACCAAACCTTGGTTAAAGCTCATCCTGGTACTTCAAACATGGTATTTTTTTATAATTAAAAAGTTTACGTATTTTTATTAACTGAGGTATTTGACACAAAATGACATTGCCAACATGGCGAAACAAATATAGCTATTTAACCTTTATTCTTGGACCTTGTGCAATCGTGTTAGTATGTAACATACCTCACAAATTATGGTGCGAAAATGTCCACTTTTAGGCCGTTATTCCAAAAGTTGATTTTACTCCCCAAGCTGGGACTTACGTCAGGAAAGGATTCCGCACCATTCCCATTTTGCCAGTCTCTTAGAATTTGGTTTTTAATTCTAAAAAACTTAAGTAGTTTGAATATAAATGTGGACGTCCTGAAATTTGGGTAGCAAGATAGGGCAAGAAAAGAGCAGGAACTCCCATAAAATTGAGAAAAAAGACTAAAGAAGTGGCAGAAACTCTAGACAAATAAGTTGGATTAATTTGGTTAAATGCAACATATTTTCAATGTTTACGGTTTGAATGCACGAATTAGTGACCCAATGTTTAAACCAAAAAGCTTAATGCTTAAAAACACCATAGTAACGTTGAAAAACAGTTCTAACTAAGAATGCTGACATTTGCTCAGAATTGTTTTTTGTAGATCTCCGAAAGAAGGGCAAAAATTTTGTCAGGAGTCTGCCCAGGTATACAAATACGCGTAAAATTGTTAGAGTATGGAAAACCTATTGATATATTGGCTTTGAATATGAGGGAAATGGATACGGACGATCTAAAACTTCTTCTTGAACTACATGGGCTCGTCTATGTAACTTCACTGTGCGTGTACTAAGATAGGTAAAAAGGCTGGGATATGTGGATACTACTTAACATTAACTTGGGAGAAGTGGCATATGCAGCAGGATGTTAAGGCGTATGTTTCATTGGATGAGTGTAATGAACTCCAAAAGAGGGCGGATGCATCTATCTTAGAGATCTTGATGAAGGGAGAAAAACACGTGACCTACTTCCATATCTCAGATTTATAAACTAATAAAAATGTCATATTGGTTTGGGGTCTAGACTTCCATAATGCTAAACATAACAAGGGGGCTGGCGGATGGGGGTGCCCATGTAAGCACTTTACCCAGTGGCGTTTACCAATCCGTTGGAGGGGGTAATAAGGAAAAAGTTATGCTCACTGCTGGAACTGGGAAATATGGGGACAAGTGGGAATAAACAATTTGCATTTTTATTCCAATTTTGGAGGGATTGCGACCAATTTGGGCTAATTTCTGCATACTTTGGCACATTTGTCCCATTTAGCACTCAGGGAGCAGGTGACTAAGAGGACTGAGAATTTTGCTCCCTATTGCCTGTCTTAATTGAACAAGCATGGCTCTATTCCATATGGAATACAGACGCCTCTGTAAAGGACTTTACCTAAATCTTCTACAGAGGGAAGGGTATTTCAAATGAAGTTATCCCCCTGTGGAAGATTTATCAGGGGTTGTTATTACACATCCATGATCGGCCCTTCCTTTTAAATTCCATAATACACCCATGGAAGCTTTACCCTAAACCAGATTCAAAATGTGAAACGCCTAATTACCCCTTTCCACTTATTTTAGTCATAGAACTTTTCCCATATTGTTTAACCGAAACCATCTTTGAACAATAGGTTATGTATGATATGGATTTTTATCTTCTAGACTTTAGGACAATGACTAGGTGCTGTAAAATATAGTGCGGAAAGATGCAATGATGGGAAATCCATTAGTTATAGGTTTAGTCCACTGGGCTCATTCATCAATTTAATGGGTTAAATTGATTGAATTCCACCAAAATGCTCTTTCTAGAGATTTAAAAGCTTACAAAGTACATTTGCAACATTTTTTAATGTCCATTCATGCCACAAAAGTTACCCGTTCATCTATGATAAAGAACAATTGAGCGTTAGGGTCCCTCTCTTGAAGATTACAGCCATGACTCTATTACGCATGGAATCAGCTAAAGTGGCCTGTACGTGCAGGGTGAACCAGCAAAAATAAGATTAGGTTATTTTAATTATAGTAACTCTTGGGAAATATATAATCCAATTCATATACCGTATTGCCTGCCAGCCCTCTTTGAACAAGTTGAACATAGGTATGGAATAGTTATATAGGATTGAGAATGGCATCATACGAAAGTACGAGTCTGCTACAGCAGGCTAGCCCAGAACTTATTCCTTTTGAGGTCGTCCGAAGAAAGACCGTATGGCAGCAATGTCCGTGTGTCGTCGTCTGCGTCGTCGTCGGCGGCGGAGCGTGAACTTTTCTTGTGAACAAAATATCTGGAGATTGTACGCGCTACGGGCTGACTGATTGGCGAAGGGGCGGCCCCGGTTACAGATTCTTGAACTGATTAAAATTCTACAAACAGGGATGTATGATTCTAATTACCTAATTTGCATTAATTAATTAGCAATTTGACCTATTTTATGATTTCATTGGACACTTTTTGTGAAACAAATCTGGAGATCGTAAGTCAAACAGAAGCGAAACTTGGTTGGAGGGGGCGGGTTTCTAAGATTCTCAAATTGATTCGATTTACTAAAGTACATATGCATTTAAAAGTACCTATTTCATAATTCATTAGCATATGGACCTATTTTCTTGGTTATATGACAACTATTTGTGAAAACAATATCTGAGCTCTGAAGTCACACAGGGCTGATGACGGAAACTTGGAGGGGATGCGAGGGTTACAGATTCTCGAAAAAATGATTCATATAAAACAGTACAGTCCGGGTTTATGGGGACATTGTCCTGGGGTATAAGACATGTCCTGGGGTATGGACATTTCTGGGGAGATGGGACATTGTCCTGGGGGAGGACATTGTCCTGGGGTAGGGACATTGTCCTGGGATATGGACATGTCCTGGGGTATGGAGACGTTGTCCTTGGGGTATAGGACATGTCCTGGAGAGGAAACATTGTCCTGGGGGTATGCGGACATTGTTCTGGAGGTTGGGGACATTGGGCCTGGAGGTATAGAACATGTACTGGGGTATGGGCATTGTCCGGGGTAGGGGACATTGTCCGGAGATATGGGACATTGTCCTGGGGTATGGGACATTGTCCTGGGGATATGGGGACATTGTCCTGGGGATAGGGACTTGTCATGGGGATATGGGACATTGTCCTGGAGGTATGGACATTGTCCTTGAGGTATGGGACATTGTCCTGGAGTATGGGACATTGTCCTGGAAGGATGGGACATTTGTCATGAAGGTATGGACATTCCTTGGAGGTTGTATGTGGGAATTTGTTCTGGAGGTATGGGACATTGTCCTGGAGGTATGGAATTGTCATGGAGGTAAGGGACTGTCCTGGGGTATGGGGACATTGTCCTGGGGTATGGGAACATTGTCCTGGGGGATGGGCATGTCCTGGAGTATGGGAATTGTCCTGGGGATATGTTACATTGTCCTGGAGGTATCGGACATTGTCCTGGAGGTATGGGACAGTGTCTGGGAGGTGTGGGACATTGTCATGGGGTTGTGGGACAATGACCATGTTAACAAGAATTATGTTTTACGTGTTTTATATTGTATGCGACTACTCAGAAAATTTTAAGGTTGAGCATGTAAACCAAAAACTGAAAATTGTGCACTCTTCAGAAAATGATTCGGGAACCATCACAGGACATCGGACGACCTAGTGGGAAAGACGTCCCTTATTTTTTTACTAATTAGAAAAACTGTTTTCCTAGAATTTAAAATTAAAAAAAAAAACTGGTAATAAGGACCCATTGGCACGGGTGGATCAGGCCCGACATGTGTTTACATTCAACCAGGACGGCTGATCGGCGCCAGGGTAAAATCATAGGAGGGGCGAAACATGAGAGGGGGCGAATCGAAAACAGTACCAAAATGTGAACTCATTTTGGTTGAAAACCCATTTTTGCACCAAAACCCCTGTTTTTCCTAAATTTGAAGAATCTCAGGGGGGGCCGCTGCCCCCTTGCCCCTGGAGCGCCCCCTGACATCAAAACACCAACATCAACAAAGACCCTTGAGAAAAGAAAAATATACTTTTTGCTGTATACACTTACTTCATTCTAAACAGGGGCCGCGCCAGGGGGTGGCAGAAGGGGCGGCTGTTGACCAACCGCCCCAGTCTCAAAACGGGCCATGTTAGGAGCGTTAGTATCATGGATACACGCGGCCCCGGATCAGATACGCAGTGAATAAATCCTTCACCACCACAAGCCATACCAATGACTTGTAGACCGCTAGAAGAAGAAGCAGCTTATGACAGTAGGACAGATTCCAAAATACTAAAGCCTTCTGTATTTCAAACTAAACCAGAGCCAGAGACAGATAAAATCTAACCCTGAAAAGAAGTCAATACATTCCTACATAAAAATATTTGATTATATGTAAATGTAATAATATAATAAAAAATTAAAAATAAATCATTGATAACAGCATCTATACCTAATCAACAAGTGAAAAAATCGAGACGGATAATAAATTTTTAATGTCATTGGCGTAGTGAAATCGCCCCGATAGACGATTTTGGTGGAGGGTTAAACAGTAACATGTGGTTAAGTGTTTCTCTCCCAAGGGCATTCTATGGCATCATGAGCAATCAATAAATATTGGCAGGGTTTGATTGGACAGCCAGTACAAATAGCCTTATGGACCTTGGAATTTAAATAGGTTGAGCATGGGAGTGGCTGCCCTCAATTAAAGAAAGCTTATTTGAGACCATTTTATTAGTGATTTTATGTGTTTTCTTTTCTTTACCTTTCCTACTTCAAGAGATGATTTAATCATTTCAAGTAGGTGGGGAAGAGGCGGCATTGTGGTAGTAGAATGAAGACTGCGGTGTAGCATACTCAATGAGGATTGAGGACAAGGGACAAATTATGTGAAACTATGCTGTACAAACCATAATGAAATTCTGATCTGAAAAGTCCCCCCAGGATGCGCTTAAAAGCCATTTATTCAAAAGGTGTGCCCAGGATTTTTTATTTTGGCATAAGAGTATGCAAGAGTGAGATATGTGTGTGGTGGTGCTTGCGCTTATGCATGAATGTATGCGTGCATGCAGCACATGTGTGAGGGTATGGGGGCGGGTGTCCCTGTTGTATTTGGGCATGTGTGTTGGAGAGAGGTGGGAAATGGACGAAACAAAATTAAAGAGACACTGGCACATTTTGGAAAAATTAGGTGCGCCCTCAAGATATTTTCAAATCGAATATTTTTGCATGGTTTGTAAAGCTTTATATACAAAAAGCCTCACCCGAAATGATTTAAGACCAAAGCAGGCTCCTTATGGGTAAACAGAACGATTTAGAATTTAACGTCGCAGGCGACGTTAAATCAGCAGACGAACGAAAATGGCGTGTAAACACAAGAAACCTGCACGCCGTATGCATGTTTTCCCTGATAAGCACACTGTTTGATCGGTCTAAACCTTTGTGGTTGGATATCAGTGAGTACGAGTGCAAAAAATTATTCATGTATCAACAATTGTTGATTAACAGTTATGGAAAACTTAAAAGTTGGCTACAAATACATGGATTGTCTTCTCCTCTATCAATGTCCCCATCTGTTTAGGGTTTTTGTTATTGTTATGGGTAAAATATATTCTGTTCTGCCAATGGCCTAGATATCATTTGAGAGCAAATTGAAGCAAATTTCATATTTGTGGAAAAAGGGCCAGTGCGCTTTAGAAAGACATACAGGGACAGACAGGTGGGAATTAAGTTGAGCAACAGGACAGATTACATAGCAGTAAAGACAAGGAACAGAAAAACAACAAAACAGAGAGAGAGAGAGAGGAGGGACAGAGGACTGAGGCATAGAAGAAAAATGGGCAGACAGAATCAGACTGAAACAATAAAGAAACTAATCTTGAGGCCAAGTCTAAGGGCTAAAAAAAAAATTGTTTGATTGGCGGTAACATAGAAAAAACAGAGGTAGGTAGGTCGGATTTTTTTTTTTTTTTTGATGTTTCAAATGATACCAGAAACAAAATATAGAAAAACACATACAAAAACAAATGGCACATGTCAATTTGTCTGTAAAACCTCTTTTTATTGGTCATTTGAATGTTCCGCTACTAAAACGCGATAATAAATGAAAATATGTTTTTTTTACGTGGTTTTAAAACTTTTGTGTTTGCACACGAAAAAAATAAAAAATTAGGGTCCGCGGAATGGTATAAAAATGGGTATGGTCGGGTTACGCCAATCAAACAATGTTTTTTTTTAGGCCTCTACTTAGTTCACGAATCATTAAAGGTATTGAAAAACATAAATCAAGAGGTAGCATAAGTTGAACAATTACATTGTTTTGTTAAGACCAATTACCAAATCCACTATCAAATTTCATGGTGATTGTACATACAGAAAAGCTGTAACTGACCCATACTCAATGAAATAATTAGATACCGTAACAATATGCAGGTCACTCACTGACCACTGGGCCACAAATCTCCCCAATATAGGTCAATACAAATTAGGTAGTCAAGCAATGATTTGCAGCGATTTTATAAAATGTCATTAAAGAGGGTCGACTTGGACTGCAATCCCTTCCGTATCCCAAACTGTATTTAATTGCCTTCACCCGCTGTATCGGAGTAGTAAAGGGTTGCCTTGTTCAGAATGGACAGTAGGCAAGACTTATAAAAATATAAAGCTGGGAGGGATTATGAAAATAGTGGAATATATGGTGAAGTGTGGATGTGGTAGAAAATTTATAAGCAGAAATTACTGGGACAGATTTTTAATTTTTGATTAAGAGTATGCAGAGTGAGATATGGGTGGTGTTGCATGGCGTTAGCATGCATGTTGGTGCATTGCTGCCACAGGTGTGAGTGTATGGGGGCGGGGTTGTTATTTGCATGTGTGTTGAGAGAGGTGGGAAATGGACAGAACACAAATTAAAGAGGACACTGGCCACATTTGAAAATCGTGAGCCCTCACGATTTCAAAATCGCTATTTTTGCATGGTGTAAGCTTTTATATACCAAAGCCTCACCCGAAATGATAAGACCAAATCAGCTCCGTATGGGAAACAGAACGATTTTATAAATTTAACGTCGGCCGGCGAACGTTTAAAATTCAGCAGACGACGAAAATGGGTTTTTAACACAAGAAAATGCAAGCCGTATGCATGTGTCCCATGCTATGCACACGGTTGTGATCGGTCTATAACCTTTGTGGTTTTAAGATCACGTGAGTACGAGTCAAAAATATTCATGTAATATACACATTTGTTGATTAAAGTTATGGAAAAAATTAAAAGTTGGCCTACAAATACCTGGATGTCCTTTATCCTCATATCAATGTCCCATCTGTTTGGGGTATGTTATTTTTATGTGTAAAATATATCTTGTTTTCCTTCCAAGGGGCCTAGAATATCATTGAGAGCAAATTGAAGATGAAGAAATTTTCATATTTTGTGAAAATGTGCCAGTGCCGCCTTTTAAGAAAGACATTACAGGGAACCGACGGTGGGAATAATGTTGAGCAACAGACCAGATACATAGCAGGTTAAAGACAGGAACAGAAAAACAACAAAACAGAGTGGAGAGAGAGAGGAAGGGGACAGAGACTGAGGCATAGAAGAAAAATGGGCAGACAGAATCAGACTGATTAACAATTAAAGAAAATTAATCTTGAGGCTAACAGTCTAAGGCCTAAAAAAAAAATTGTTGATTGGTAACATAGAAAAAAAAATGGGGATAAAAAAAATAAAAAATTTTTTGTTTTTTTTTTTTATGTTTCCATGTATACCAGAACACCAAAATATATGACACACATAAAAAACACATGGCCACATTGTTCACTTTTTCGTACACATCTTTTTATTTCATTTGAATGTCCTGCAATACAAAATCGCGATACTAAATGAAAATATTTGTTTTACGTTGGTTTTTAACAAAACTTTTTTTGCACAAAAAACTTAAAATTATTTGGCGTAGGCGGTTTTAAAAAATAGGGTCGGTCGGGTACGCCATCAAAAACAATTTTTTTTTAGGCCTAACTAGGTTCAGAATCATTAAGCATATTGACAAACCATAAATCAAGTAGCATACTGAACAATTAGCATAAGACAATTACCAATCAATCCAATTTCATTGGTGATTTTGTTAAATACAGGAAAAGCTGTTAACGGACCCAACTCAATGAAATAATTAGTAAGTAAACAATTATGCAGGTCAATCAATGACCACTGGGCCACAAATCATCCAAAATATAGGTCACGACAAATTAGGTACGTCAAGCAATTAGATTTGAGCGATTTTAATTAAAAATGTTCAATCTTTAAAAGAGTCAGACTTGACGATACCTTCAGTATTCCCAACTGTAGTTACATTGCCTTCACCAGCTGTATCGAGTAGTAACAGGGTTGACTTGTCACGACTGGATTAGGCAAGACCTTATCAAAATATAAAGTGGAATGGATTAGTTAAAAATATTGGAATTATATGGTGAAGTGTGGATGTGGTAGAAATTTATAAGCAGAAATCCTGGGAAGGACTGGGATTAGTGTGTGTGTGTGCACATGCTTGCATGTGCGTGTTGCCTGTGCACGTGCATGTGTGCTTGTCCGTGCGTAGCTGTGCGTGTGTGTGCAAGAATGTCAAATCAGCAATTGCTGCTTTTATCAGGGTTATTTCTTTTATCACACTCTTAACCCCCGGGCAGTTGGCATTACCGCCTATCATAAAATCTGTCTGATTGGCTTATTTGTAGGACATATCATGAGATAGCCCTCTGAGTAACCAATCAAAATAGTGCTTCTCTGTGTGAACCATACCACCCTTTTTCAGCAAAAATTGGTATAGATATGGCTCCTATTTCCAGACTCGGAGGCATGTCCCTACCCAAACCAAACTTGAGGACCCCCAGAACATTACCCACCATTCAAAACCAAATTGAAAAGTCCTGGAAAACTGCTGCAAGACAGCACCCCACCCTCAAATGAATGAACTACTCTACTGAATCCAGTCATTTAAAAACAACATTCTAATAGTGTGGGTTGGTATGTCAATGACCAGTTCCCCGTAGTTTGGTGCTAAGTTGATTTTCTTTTGTTTTTCAAACATTCAAATAGGACCAGAACGTCCGAAAATGATGGGGTGTCAATTATTCGGAACTGTGCCTCCCTGCCTCAAGGGAGAAAACGTTACTATAGGGAAAATTTAAAATCGAGTCAAATTGTGTGTATAATGTACATTAACATGTTCGTCTCCTTATACGGATTGAAAAAGAGTATATATTTGCCGAGGTTCCGACCTTTAGTTAAAGCGCTAATATCCCCCGGTAAAAAAAAAAATGGTTCACGGTCATCCTGGGGTAAAAAATTTACCCAATGCTCAGATTTTGTTGAGGGTGATAGTTGGTTTGTATTGTCTCACAGTATTCAAAAATGTATTATTTTTACAGTGTGTGACATTTGGTTGGCTAATTTACCTAGCAAAAATTGTCGGGCAAGGGTCTACTGGCTATGGGGGTCACCAGAATTTCCCTGGATGTCGCAACATGGTGATTCACCAAAACCGTTAAAATGCATTTTCTGTTTTCACAGTATACACAAGGAATCATTTGACACCACTTTCAACAACATCGAAGCATTTACCCCCAGGGTGACCTTGAACCATTATGGGGCTATACCGCTTTAAATCCCATAAAGGTGGAACCTAGGCAAATATATACTTATTTTTAAACCTTATGAGAAGAGGAACGCATTAGATACATTAAAACACAATTTGACTTGATTTTAAAAATTTTTTCCCTGTTACTAACGTTTCCCCCCTGCAAGGAGGGGGCAAGCAGTCCCGAACAATTTGCACATCATCATTTTCTGACAGTTTTAGGCCTACTGAAAAAACCCAAACCGCAATAAAATCAATTTTTTAGTCAGAAAATCCTACGGGAATACACACCACCCACACTAAAGGTCCCAAGATTCTAGATCAGAACTAATTAAAGACCTAGGCAATGTGTTTTATCCTTGATCTCTAAATATTGGGCATCCAACATCCAAACACTCTCACCGATGCTATCAGTGTTAACATCTGCCACGATCAAACAAGGGGTGGAAAGTTGATGAAGGTTTTCAACTACTTTGTACACATGCAATAATGGTTGCTTACCAAATTGAATGTTTAACCAACCTTGTGATCAAACAAAACACTTATACTGAAGTTCTTGAAATGTCTGGAGGTTTTATATAGTTGCATGATGTTGATACCAGGGGCTGGCTTTAGGTTGTCTTTAATATGCACAAGATGTCTATTTGCCATCTGGGATGGTTTGACTCACACTTGAATGTTTACATGCTACTTGAAATTGTTCAAGTTTTCAAAATTTTGGTAGTCAAGAGTTCAGCACTGACATTTCATGCCTCTCCTGCAATTTCTAAGACCTCCAGTTTAAGTAGAATTCAGTTCTTGAGGTCCCATTGTAGGAAAATTTTTTCACTCACTCAGAAGCCAAATTTTAGCTGAATTTCAGCTCCCAAGCCTGCAAATTTGCCAAAATTTCAGTTCCCAAGCTTTCAAGCTCAGAAATGGGGGTCGCACATCCCTACCTGAAAAAAAGTTGAGTGTCCCGGCCGAATAGGCCATATCGGTGGCTGCATGGCAAGGAACACCAGTGTTCAGCATCTCATATTTCTTAGAGTTGTGTAAAGTTGTTGGTCCTGTGTATCAGTCATCCTTATGGATAACGCAATTCATATTATATCAAAATATCCATGTAGTTTGGAATCCTTTTACTTTTAATATACTTGTAACCTGTTTAGATAACTGCAACTCTAATTTCTTGTTGGCTTGGCCTTTCAGTTTTGGGTAATATATCACCCATTATGAATTGCACACAAATTTCTTTTGAAGAAATGAGAGGTGATGTTGACAACTGTTTTTAGACTTGACATCAGTGACAAGAAATTTTGCAAGAAATTTAAAGAAACTTTTACAGTTTTCCCCTCAATTGGACCCATTTTTAAGTAAACTCATGTCTGCTTCCACCCATGATATGATCAAATGCATGCAGTAACAGCTCCACATTTGGGGGCGAGCAAATTTCTGATGGGGAAAAAAATTCTGCAATTTTGAGCGGGTCATTCCTTGTGAAAGTACCTCCATGAAATTATCCCAATTGAACACCCCACTGAACAAATGAGAGCATAACAGTCGGCATGGAAGTCAAAATGGTAAATGCGATTATTTGGTTGCTTGGTAAGAGCCTTATAGTGCCTGTACCTCACTAGTAGCTTTGTCATTCTAGTGACTTGGGTAATCTTCACAGAATGATGGTGTGATTTATGTCTGAATAATGAATACTATAGACTTCATTCCACAAATGCAGTATAAAGGATTTCTACAGCCTTTCTTCAATCTATCAAAAGTTTTGTAGCTATTCACTCAACAAATGTGACAAAATTTAAGGAAACTGTATAAAAAGGTATAAAAGAGGTATAAAAAATCACATTCATATGGAGTGTCCCAAATAGGTAACATGAAGACATTTATTTGACATCAAATGAAAAAGGATTGGAAAAATTTGTTTTCAGTTTATTATGTAAACAATAAAGTTCCTACTAGTAAGTATTCCGGGTGGTAACAGCTGCATAGCACACATTTTTGGACAGCTGCCAACATTCAAAAAAAAAAAAAAAAAAAATGGGGGGGGGGGGGGAGAAATTTCTGAGGGGGGAAATTCTGCAATTTTCGGGGCGGGTCCCTGTGAGAGTACCTCCAGGTAATTTTCCCTATGTGGTACCCCACTGAACAAATAAGAACATAGCAGTTTACATGAAAGTCAAAATGGTAAATGTGATTATTTGGTTGCTAGGTGAGGGCCTTATAGCACATGTACATTGATAGTGGCTTTGTCATTCTAGTGACTTGGGTAATCTTCACAGAATGATGGTGTGATTTATGTCTGAATAATGAATACTACAGACTTGATTCCAAAAATGCAGCATAAAGGATTTCTACAGCCTTTCTTCAATCTATCAAAAGTTTTGGTAGCTATTCACTCAACACATGTTACGAAATTTAAGGAAACTGTATAAAGATGTTCATATGAAATTCTTCAGAGGTATAAAAATTACATTCATACACTGGGAGTGCCAAAAAGGTAACATGAAGATATTTATTTGACATAAAATGAAAAAGGATTGGAAATATTTGTTTCCACTTTATTATGTAAGCAATATAGTTCCTTCTAGTAAGTACTCCAGGTGGTAACAGCTGCTTAGTACACATTCTTGGACTGCTGCCAACATTCCAAACAGGTGTTGTTTACTTTCACTGCTATTGTTATACAATTGTCCTTTTAAAGCATTACATAATTGGATATCTATTAATCTTTCCCTGGAAATAGCCAGCGCACAAAAGTGTTGAAAAAAACCCATGTGCGCTTGGCTGGATTCGAACC